>PVJN01045843.1:0-16702 GCA_004026805.1 Lasiurus borealis
ACTCCTGGACCAGCTCTCTCTCCCTCCTCACCTCTTGGACCAGCTCCCTTTCCCTCCTCAGCTTCTGGGACCAGCTCCCTCTCCCTCCTTAGCTCCTGGGGACCCGCTCCCTCTCCCTCCTCACCTACTGGGGACCAGCTCTCTCTCCCTCCTCACCTCCTAGGACCAGCTCTCTCTCCCTCCTCACCTCCTTGGGACCAGTTCTCACTCCCTCCTCACCTCCTGGGGACCCGCTCGCTCTCCCTCCCTCCTTGCCTATGAAGACTTCTCAGATATCAGACATCATCCCTCCCAAGTGGATCCGCTCCCTGTGGAGAGCCCACCTCTACAAGGAGAGGGACTTTGTCAGAAGACTTTTAAACAGGGGTGGGGTCTGTGTGGGATTTGGTGAAAGAGGACACATCTGTGGCTGCCCTCCAACAGGACAGGGACACTCTGTGGCAGTGAGGAGCCCTCATGGCTACTGCCACCAAAGCTGCCACCTCCCTGCTCCTTGGGGAAAGAGAGCTAGGTAGGGGCCTGGTGAGATCACTGCTCTGTGATGATGCCAATTAGCGCTCATATATTACAACACAGCAGCCTGGTCTCCGAGCCCAGAACTAGCCAGGCGTGAGGGAGAAAGCAGAGGAGGGAGCACAGAGAAGAGGAAGTAAGACAGGCAGCAGCACAGGGAGGCATTCAGGCCATTTGGGGTCTTCTGGCTGCCAGCCATGGCTTTCCTTTGTTCCCCACAACCCCTGGTGGTCAGAACACATCATAGTGATTGATCAAACTCCTGGTCCTCTGGTCGAACTCCCCAGGGGACACTTTGCATATTAGCCATGTGTGTGTGTGTGTGTGTGTGTGTGTGTGTGTGTGTGTGTGTATGTGGTGGGATCACTCAGGGGGAGAGAATGAGAGCAGAGAGAGCTAAGGACCTGTGGGGCTCAGCAGGATACGAGGCACAGGCCAGTTGGATTAAACAAAGTGTGAAGCTGGTTATTGGGAGGTGAGACCATGAGGCTGGTTAGTGGGAGGTGAGACCATGAGGGTGGTTAGTGGAAGGTGGTTAGTGGGAGGTGAGACCATGAGGGTGGTTAGTGGAAGGTGGTTAGTGGGAGGTGAGACCATGAGGGTGGTTAGTGGAAGGTGGTTAGTGGGAGGTGAGACTCTGAAGGTGGTTAGTGGGAGGTGAGACCATGAGGCTGGTTAGTGGGAGGTGAGACTCTGAAGGTGGTTAGTGGGAGGTGAGACCATGAGGGTGGTTAGTGGGAGGTGAGACCCTGAAGGTGGTTAGTGGGAGGTGAGACCATGAGGCTGGTTAGTGGGAGGTGAGACCATGAAGGTGGTTAGTGGGCGATGAGATCATGAAGGCCAGAGAAGGGGGTTGGACCTTGCCCTGAATGTGGGGAACCTTGGAAATGTCTTCAAGCAAAGGGGGTATAAGACTGAACTGGACTTGGGGCCGATGGCAAGTGGCAGTGGGTGCCAGCTGGACTGGAGATGAGAGAACAGTCAGGGAGACCGGGGACAGCCCTGCTGGGGAGTTCCCTCCCTCCCACTGCCCTCAGGGTGGGCAGCCCAGTCCACTGGGGACCAGAGAGTGGCAGGGAGGGCCCACATTGGGGAGAGCAGCCCTGGGCATTAGGAGACGGGCTGAGTGACCAGCTCACACTCTGCTTCCGCCCAGGGTCCGAGTGTGCCACCTCTTGTCTGGACCACAACAGCGAGCCCATTATCCTGCCCACCAACGTGACCGTCCGTGACATCCCTCACTGGCTGAACCCCACACGTGTGCAGGTAAGTGACAGGGCTGCCTACCCAGGCCTAAGGGGAGGAAAATGCCCTTGTCGAATATTTGCGTTGCCTGGGTACTGCCTCATCGCTTTACCTGTGTTACACCATCACATTGCCATGCCTCCCTGTGCGGCAGGGACGGGCTCACAGTCACTCTCCAGGCCTTAATACCAGCCCTCTGTTGGGTCCTGTGTGTCAGCCTGTGCTTTCCTGTCTCACTGAATCCTAGGGGACTAATGTTTCGTGTTACAGAAGACGAAACCTGGACATGCACCCCTGAGTAGAGAACACAGAGTCGGGTCACACATGCTCATGAGAGGGGTGCTCTCAGGCTTCTCAGTGTGAGCTCTTGTAAGCCTTCTGCCTCCCACAGCCTGGCTCTCTGGCATCTTCCCTGTGCTCTCCTCATTTGGTGGGAAGCAGTTAATATGTGATATGGAGAACTAGTAACACCTACAGTTTGGAAGCACTTACTGTGGTCATGTGCCCAGTACGGGCACACCAGACTGCATTTGAACATTGGAATGGTTTTGTGGTGCAGGGTGGGCAGCACTGCCTGCCTTCTCAACCTGTGGACTGAGATCTCAGGAGTGACAGCTCAAACCCTAGCCTGAGCCACATGCCCTGCTCTACCCAAGGCGCCTCCTGACAGCCAGGGGCATAGCCCATTTTATTTGGGGGCTGGTCACTCCCACGTCCCTTTATGTGATCATTTAGGGGGCCCCAAGCTGATGTGGGGGCCCACTCTTGTCCTCCAGGGCAGCACGCATTCCAGGCCACAGGAACGGGCTCTGGGCACTGCCCTTCCCCTGGAGAAAGTGGGAGGCGGAGGCTCCGGGGTGCAGGGCTGCGGTTCCGCTCTGCCTCTGGCGCAGCCTCCTGCCTGGGTGCTGGGAGGCCTCCAGTCTCCTCACCTGCAGATCGTGCCCCAGATAGCTGGGCAGAACCTGATACCAGGTGTCCTGTTTCTCAGCTGAGTGGAAGGCAGGATTGCGAGGGCTTACTCAGTACTTGAGGTCTACGGACCTGGCACTGGACCTGGCCAGCCTCTCTCTTCTGCCCTGTGCCCCTAGCATTCTCCTCCCCTCCCTTCTTCTCCTCTTCCTCTCCTGCTGCTCTCTGTGACATCTCCAACTTTATCTCCCTTTCCTGTCTCTGTTTTCCCTGTGTCTCTCTTCCCTCTCCTGACAGGACTGTCACCTCCCTCTGCCTCCCCCACTCACTTTCCCTCCATGTCCACCCCCTCTGTCTCCCTGGTCTCTGTCTTCTTGCCTCTGACTCTCCACTTGCCCCCACCAGGCAGCCTTGTTTCCCTCAGCTCAAACCCCTCCAGCCCTTTTCTCCACTGGCCATGCCTCTCCCATCCCTCACCCAGGGTCACACAGGAGCAGAGCTTGGACCATGATCTCAGCTCCTTCCCTCCGTGCTTCCCTCTCGCTCCTCCCCAGACTCCCACACACCCACAGGCAGGGACACACTCGCACCCAGTGCAGACCCAGGGGACACTCACACGCAGGATCGCGGGGCTTCTTTGCCTAGCCCAGACCATGGTGCCTTGGCCCAGCTTCCACTCAGGCCTTTGCTCCGCGCCCTCCCCACCCCAGGTGAATTCCCATCCCTCCCTCTGAGAGCCCCGGGCACTAAAAAATTCAGTTATAATTCACTGTGAAATAAATCCAGGGATTTGAAAGCCTGCAAGCCCCCCTCCTCAGTTGCCCACCCGCTGTCTACTTGCCCCAGCCCCCACCTGGTTCCCTGGTCGGCCAGCCTTTATTGATGCCGGCCTGCCAAGAGAGCCATAACGAGGTTCAGACCTCCACTGGTCTCCGGAGGCCTCATTATCCAGGAGGAAAAAAATGTGGTAGAAAAAGGGAGGAGGGCGAAGGGCAGAGATTGATGATTTCCAGGAATACGGCAGAAAAGCTGGCCTCCGCTGCACACTTGCCCCTTGTGTGGCGAGAGCTGCAGAAATAGAGCTGCTGGTCCAGGCGAGGCGGCCCCAGGCCAGAGCAGGCCCTGCACGGGTCTGCCTCCCAAGACCAGTGTGAGGTAGATGGTTGGGGCAAGGGTCTGCCCCAACTCCTGTCACCTTTGTCCCAGGATAAGCAAGTAGGCAAGGACTGTGGATGTCTACTGTACGTCACTTATTTTCACCCCAAACTCCAACTCACACACACCTGTGCACACACATGCCCCTGTGAGTTATGTAGTAGTCTCTGTTTTTCCAGTGGAGGAAATGAAGTCTCAGAGAGGAAGCCTCATGCCTAAGAGGAAGTTAATAGCCATCCATGTCAGTTTGATGTCACAACATACTCGAACTACCCATGCAGCCTATCTTGAATGTGCAGTGATAATCAAGGCAAAATGTTTATTGCCGATTACCAGGGAATATGCTAGTAAATGGTTAGCAGCTGCCCCTCCCCCAGAAACAAACTCTGATTTGTAGCATTTGCCACTTATTGTGGTATAAATATTCTCAACAGTTTTCCATGTTACTGTCACTGCACACAAAGTTAGGAAGAGAGAAACCTCACTGTTGCTATAGCCCACCATTGGTGCTCAGTACATGACGGGCTAAGCATATAAGGAGAGAATGAGGACTTAATGAGGACCATATCACCACTGACAGCATGTGCTACCACAACAGTGACCTTTGTGAAGGCAGGCCCGTGGCCATCTTATTTACCATTATACGCCCCTCAATGCCTTCCTCACAGAAGGTGCTCACTAAGTATTTATGCTTGCTGAGTGAGGTGACCAAGGTTCTAGTTCAGGAACCTTCTGGCTGTATGTCCCTGGACAAATAGTATCCCTTTTTAGCCCACCATCTCTCCGTCTGTGAAATGAGAGAAAGGCTGAGATCAAAAAGCCACAAACTCAGACATCTGCAGGATCCCGGCAGGTGGGCCGAAATGGATCCTATTAGGTGAAGCAGGCCAAACACGTCATTTTCTATGTCGAATACCTATGTATATGTTTCCTAATTGCAGTATTATTTACTATAAATATTTCAGACTTAGAGGAAATATAACAGTCATGTACATACTACCCAATTTAACAAAGAGGACTTTCAGATACAGTGGAGGTTCTTTACTCCCAACTAATCTTTAACTTACATGGTCATCTTAAGCATACGTTGTGTTTATATTTGTGTCCACTCATGAAACCAGAACCCAAGTCTGGGTAGGGACATTTCCAGTTCCCCAGAGTCCTCCCCTCTCCATGCCAGGCAGTGCCCCCACCACCAATGTAATCCATGTTGGTTTTATTTTTTTAATTGGTACATAATTGGCATATAAGGTTATATTAGTCTCAGGTGTACTAAAATATTTTAGTTTGACTTTAAGAACAAAACACTCTATCCCTTTATTTTGTTAAAGTACTCCTCCCTGCGAATTCCTCTCTGATTACCCCCTCTTCTCCCTACCCCGCACACACAGGTACATACACATGCACTTTGAAAGAAATAGGGAAATCTTCTTCCAACTTAATAAATGAGACAATACAATACAGACGCAAGGCTAGACTGAAAAGCCCCTCAGGCTGAGTGCTGGAGAGACTGCAGGGAATGGTGGGGATTGTGGTGAACTGAGGATAACAGGCTACTTCCACAAGGGGCAGCTCTAGCCAAGTGTGGCAAGGTGGAAATATGGGCTTGGGGTGGCCAGATTTTTCATTTTTTCTTGAGTCTTTAAAATATGAAATCTCTCGGGGGTTTTTAAATATTGGCAAATAATTTTGACTTCTGTGAAGGACTTCATGTGCCAAACCAAACATTTCTGTGGGTTGTGTAGCCTGGAAGTTGTTGGCTCACGACCTTTGAATAAGATCGACTCTTCTGGCCCCGAGTACCTAGAATTCAGGGTTCAGGCTCTGCCGCCAGCTCCTCGGGAGCAGCTCCTGTCTGCCCGGTACTTCCTCTCACCCAGAGGAGCTGGAGAGTGTCCCAAGGGAAAATGCTGCTTACAACCTCAGACACTTACAATTCCTCTAGGTAGATGGGGTCTTGAATTTTATAATGGCTTCTGAGAAAAGGGTGAGAGGGAAAGAAGTAGAAAGGGCCAGGGGGAATGAATTAAGGAGAGAAAAATGAAATCAGCTTTTATTGAATATCTGTGATATGTAGGCACTGCTTGTTATGCAATTTCATATGTGCCAGCTCATGCATCTCCATCACGCTCCAGTGAGATACATATTATCACCATGTAATAGATGAAGATGCTGAAGTTCTAAGAAATTGCCATTGCCCCATTCATTTAACTAATGTACCTGAATCAGAATTTGAACCCAAGGCTAATTCTCCTGTATCTTTCCTGCAAGGCAACCACCTTATGTTATGCATATGTTTATGATTTATGCAACCCTTGCAACAAACGATACAGAATTCATTCATTGAAGAGAAGGATAGCACCATGGAAAATCCTGCCATGTGTCCACAGGTCAGAGGTGGAATGGCTCAGAGTGAACATCAGTGTATAGGAGAGCTATCCTGAGCCGTGTAGGGGAAGCCCATAGAGCAGTGGTTCTCAACCTGTGGGTCGCGACCCTTTTGGGGGTTGAGGAACCTTTCACAGGGGTCGCCTCAGACCATCGGAAAATGCAGATATTTACATCACGATGCATAACAGTAGCAAAATTTCATGGTTGGGAGTCACCACCACCTGAGGAACTGTATGCAAGGGTTGCGGCCTTAGGAAGGTTGAGAACCACTGCCATAGAGGGAGAGAGGTGTCCAGACTCCAGCAATTCCTCATTCACTCTTAGACACAGTCATACAGTCACTCATCTGCTCATTTGTTCATTCACTCATTCAAAGCCATTGATTGCATATCTCCATTGCAATGGCAAGTATTTTTCAGTTACAAGGGCTTTCAAAAAGCTTACCCACGTGATAACAAAAGACAAAAATACAGTTATTAATTTTTTTTTTAAGTTGAAAGGTACAGTTCACTCACAGAATGCCCCATAAACCAAGGAAAAGTCCAGGAGAAAAGACAGCATATCTTAGAAAATGTCAGGGGCGGTATGGGATCTGAGCTCAGGATGAGGAGGCTCTGTATTTTCTTATTTGTCTGGTTCTGCCTGGGGCCTTTTAGACACTGTCCACTCCCATGTTTGTCTCAAAGCCTTTCCATCTTTCTGAAGCTTGGTCTATCCATCCACTTTATGTTTGCAGCTTCGGGGCTAGGAGACTCTGAAGGAGAGAGTGGCATTCAAAGTATAGCCCTGGAAATCAGATGGATGTGGGTTTAATTCCTGACTCCCATCATCTATGTGTATGATTTGGGGCAACTTGTTTAACTTCTCTGTGCTTCAGATTCCTCTTGTGTAAACCAGATTCAAAATTAGTAACCTATCTCGGGGTTATGATAAGGATCAAATAGATGAAAGTTCTGAGCACAGGTCTTGGACCACAACATTTGCATAACAGGGGATTTTGTGTTGATAAGGATCTGAGTAATGATGATGGGATTGATGCTGATGAAGATGATAGTAGAGGTGGTGGGAGTGTGGCAGCAGAAGTTCTGGTGTTAAAAGTGACAGTGATGGTGGTGGTGAGGGTGGAGATGATGATATATGGTTGGTGGTGTTGATGGTGGACGTGGTAGTGATGGGGGTGGTGATGATGATAGAGTTAGTGGTGATGGTAGTGGTGAGGATGGAGGTGATTATAGTGGGGTTGATAATGATGGTGGTGTTAGGGTGGAGGTGGTGATAGTGAGGTTGGTGGTAGTGAGGGTGGAGGTGATGATGTTAGGGCTGGTGTTGATGGTGGGGGTGGTGATAAGGGGGAGGTGATAATGTTAGGGTTGGTGTTATCGGTGGGGGTAGTAGTGAGGGAGATGATGATGGTATGGTTGGTGATGGTGGTAGTAATGAGGGTGGAAGTGATGATAGTGGAGCTGGTGATGATGATGATGATGGTGATGATTAAGGTAGAGATGATGACGGTAGGGTTGGTGGTGGTGGCAATAAAGGTAATGATAGTGGGGTTAGTGGAGTTGAGGATAGTACTGGTGTTGACAGTGATGATGGTGGTAGTGGCATTGATGCTGGTAGCCATTGCAACCAGGAAGACAGTATATTCTTCCTGTGCACCAAGGCAGGAAAAAAAGCTGCCTTACAAAATCTGGTCTGAAAGGACTGTGATGGGACTAGAGGTCTCACTGGCATCAAGGGGAGCAGAGCTGAGGGGCCGCATTGGGATCTTACAACCTGTGCTATAAACAGCCCAGCCTTCCCTTCGTCTCCTGCTGCTTGTCGCCTTTCCAGCTCTCCTCGAATACAGAGGGGCCCTGTAGTGAGACAGGTGGGGCGTGCAGCTCTGAGGAATAGTGGAAACTCCAAACACCTTGGAAAGATAAATAGGCTCATGCAGATGGTATAAAAGTCCTTTTTCTGAACTCACGTCAGGTAAACCTCAACTGACAGAAACATGTACAACCACACCAAGACACTCCTTCGGATGGATTACATTAGCTCCCAAATAAGTAAGGGGAGGGATAGGGCATCAAATCCCTAGTGGATCCTAACCCTGCTGTTTCTACTACTTCAACCATTACCGAGTGCCCTCCAAGAGCCTGTAGTTTGGCTGGGAACAGACTCTCCGGCCCAGAAATGAGAGTGTGGTTAAAGTTTCTCAGAGAATGAAAGCAGGCGGTTCTCTCTAATTCTAGCCTCATGGCTGGGAATCGGGGCACAAAAGCAGCTGAGCTGGAAGGGAGGAACACCGGGGGCACTGGCATTCCTTCACTTGGTCAACATGTTTCCATATCATTTATCTCTGTGTGTCATCACAACAAGCCTGTGACACTTTCAGTGCCCATTTGTTCTTGTTGCTACTTCATAACTAATTTTGCTACTGTTATGAATTGTAATCTAAATATCTTATATTTCCCAATGGTCTTAGGCGACCCTGCTAGTGGTTCTCAACCTGTGGGTTGTAACCCACAGGCTGAAAACCGCTGCTATAGAGCCTACGACCATAGGAAAACACAGATGTTTACATTATGATTCATTAACAGTAGCAAAATTACAGTTATGAAGTAGCAATGAAAATAACTTTATGGTTGGGGGTCACCACAACATGAGGAACTGTATTAAAGGGTCACGGCATTAGAAAGATTGAGAACCACTGCTCTAGGAGAAGGGGGGAAATGAGAAAATACAGTCCATCGATAAAATCATCTCTATCCTGAGATGGATCTGTTCCTTCATTTACAACATAAATAATTCCTAGGCTCCCATGTGCTAGGCACCAGTCTAGGCCTGGAGATCCAAGGTGAACCAGGGATGCTGTGTGGCAGACAAGAAAGGCGTCCATCCCAATCTCAGCCATGTCTCCGAGTCATGTGATCCTCAGTTCCAAGCTAGCTCACCAAGAAACCTAACTGCTATTTGGGTTCCATATAGGTCTGCCCTCAGGGAGAGAATGAGCGGGTCACATGGCTTTTCCACATTCTGACCAGGTGACTATTTCTTTTTTAAAATATATTTTCATTGATTTCAGAGAGGGAGAGGGGGGGAGAAATACCAATAAGAATCATTGATCAGCTGCCTCCTGCATGCCCCCTACTGGGGATTAAGTTCGCAACATGGCATGTGCCCTGACCTGGAATTCAACCATGAATAGGTCAACCCTCAACCACTGGTCCCCACCGGCTGGGCTATTTCTTAATTAAAATTTATCAGCTGGCTCTCAGCCAGGAGAGCAAGCCCCGATCATATAGTAGACTTCAACTGCTGGCCGCAGACACAGTTACTTCTCACTACAAATCTAAGCATTTGCCTCCCGGTCATTTTTATCTCAGTTTTTACTTTTTCAAAGAATTCATTGTGAATCTGGGATGGAAAACAAGTCATTTATTGTAGACTAGAGAAGGGAGCTTTCTAGGATGGTTATGTTAGGCCCATTCCTGATGCTATTTTATTTCCCTGGTTTTATCTTCTTTTTTCACCTACTTTAAAAATTATCCTCCTGTTGGATGCTATGCTGTGAGCTGCTTTACATTATTTCCAAAGTGACTGCTAGGTTTCAACCCCTGATTCCTCCAGGCAACCGCTATGGAGCCTAGGGAATTAATTGTCCTTATGACCTGAGAGTAATGCCCACCTCACTGCCTGGCAAGAAAGAAATAAGATCATGCATAAAGCAATTAGTACCGTGAATGCACCCCATACATTTTAGTTGTCATGATCATAACAGCAATAGTTATTAGAGGAGGCTATAAATAAATACATATGTGCATACCTGACAGCTCTGCCTGAGGTGGGGGAGGGGAGCGCAGCACAGAGGCAGGGAGCCTGTAGCAGAAAGTTCAGAGAGAATGAAAGCTTCTCCAGGTGAAAAGATGGGGACAGGCTGTTTGGGGAAGGAGCGCAGCAGGAACCAAGTGGCAGGGATGGGGAAGGGAAGTGTGGGCCGTCTCAGGGAGGTGTGAGCAGGCCCATCCGGCAGGGCAGCAGGTGGAAGCCCGAAGGCTTCTCTGTCTCCACGGGTTCCAAGTCCAAGGTTAGTTCATTCATCCCCTGGCTCTCAAACAGCACTGTGGACCAGAATCATCGTGAGGCTTGTTTTCAAAATGCAGTCAGTCCCAAGCCCTGAGCGCAGAGCTGTGGATTTATTAGATGCAAGGTGGCCTCGAGGAATGTGCCTTTTAAAGAGTTCCCACAGCGGCCCTGGGCAGCAGTCCTCAGTGTCATAGTTTCCCTGCTCCACACCTTTCCCCATCTTCCTGCTGCAGGCACACACATATACTTACATGCACACACATGTACACAAACACCACTCTCTCTCGCTCCCTCCTTACCTTCTTCCTCCTCTTTCTCTACCCTTCCTCTGTCCTCCCACCTTACCCCCAACTCTGTCTATGGGTCAAAGACGAGCCACAATTTTCTGAAGGGCCTTTGCGATCTTGTCTCCATCCCTCAGTTCTTGTTGGCCTATTCCTGCCAGGGAAATACAGACTTGGAACACCTACAGTGAACACAAGGGTTACTTTAATCCTATGCTCCTGCTATTGCAAGTACCTGGGCAGTTTCTCCATGTAATTCCTAAGGGGAGGTTAGAATTTGGAAGATCCAGAAAGTGGTGGGGTGGTGGAATGTGGTGCCAGCAAAGAGATGCTCCCTCATGGAACCAGACCCATCTGACCCATCTCCCTGTCTCCACAGAGAGTCATCTGCACGGCTGGCCTCAGGTGGCACCCTCACCCTGCTCTGATCCACTGTGTCAAAGGTTGTGAGGTGAGTCCCCAGACATGACCCTACTGTTACCATTGTTATTGTGTTGATCATGGTTACCATTTACTGTATCTGCTAAATGTTGTAAATACCCCTTTAACCGGCCTCCTAGCCAGAAATCAGTAATCCTATATCAACAAATATACTCAGAAAGGAGTTTACTGGGTAACGGAACCAGGATCCCGAGCTGGGTTACTCTGCCTCCTAACCCTGCATTTAGCATAATAGTGCATTTCTGAGTGAGGGTGGCAGGGAGACTGTATTGATTTAGCATCTGTAATATGCTGGGATTTTACCAGCATGTTCCCATTTAACCTTCACAGAACCATGTGAGGCAGGTGTTTTCCATTCCTACTTTATGGTGAGCATCTTACAGGTCATGTCCTCCTGCCATATGCGTGTCACTCACTTGCTCTTCAACCCCTTAGAGCCAGCCACTGAGCTGAAATATGGCAAATGGATAACAGAACCAGGATGCTCTCTGACCTTCAACCTAGAGTCACTGCCATACCCTGGGACTTGGCACCATGGAGCTCTGTCTCTGTGTATCAGGGACAAGCTTGGGGAGGGCAGAGTATTGGGGGTGTCACCTGTGCTCTCAGGGTGCTTTTTGTAAAACTAAAAGACGCGTCTGTGCACCCCATGCCCTGGGGTTCTGCTCAGCTGGTGGTGAAGAGAGACCCCCAAATCTTATCCAGGTTGATGATTCACCAGAGCATACTCAGGAAAAGACAGCTGGAAAGGACTGGACTGTGCTCTAGAAAACATTATATTCAGTGAAATTCTTACAATGCCAGAACCAGAAATGCTCTTCTATCTGACCTAAACCTGACCTGTTAATCTAAAGATGGGGGAACGGAGATCTAGACGGGGGTGGTTGGGCTAAATTGTGATAGAATGCCACACCTGGAAGGGTACTTAGTGTGTCTCTCACCCTGTTCATTTCTTGTATAAACTGGACAGTGTGGGCTGGAGAGGGGATGGACTGGCCCAAGGTGGCACAGCATTACACACAGAGCCAGACATGAGCCTAGGGCTCCTGACTCCCAAGCGAATGCTCTATCTTCTCCAATAGGTCACCTCCTACTCCTGGACCATGCCCTGCCCTGTGTCACAAGACAGTCCCTGCATTTTTGTCTATGTATTGCCGAGGGACCTCCTGTGGCATCTTCCCAGGGCACCTGGCACCGGAGCTTTAAGAACCCCATTCGCCCAAGAGTCAGCAAGGAACAGCAACACCGAGGCCACAGCCATGTGGTTGTTGCTTCCTCCCATCTCCCTGGATCAGTCCAGCATTCCGGGCAAAGGGAGCTTGGGTTACCTGGGCACGCGTCCTGCTGAGTCGGCGGTCTGGGCCACCAGTGTGACAGCGGAATTCGATCCCTCATTTGACTCAGCACTGGGCCTGCGAGACCCTCACCTGTCAGGCTCCCAGCCCTGCCAGTGATGCTTATCGCCCTTGCCCTGGCAGGTTCCCCTCCTCTCCTTCCTGAGCTTCGCACCAATAGTTGGCCACTTGTCTGGGACTGAAAAGGATGCTTAGAAGAGATAGAAAGTCTGGGTCTAGGGAGGGACCATCGGCCTGGAAGATGTAGAGGTAGCTAAGATCCAGAAAGGGTTTGAGACACTGCATCCTCAGCCCTCTACCCCAAGCTGTGTCCAAAGTGGTCATTCGCTCACTCAGTCATCATAGCCCCAATGGGTCCCTATTATGTGCCCGACATGGCTCTTGGTTCTGAGAATAAAATGATCTCAGCCAAGTGAGAACAGTCCCTGTGCTCCCCTGACTGACCGGTGGAGTCTTCTTGCCCTCCATCTATCCGTGCATCCATTCAGCCAAATGTGCTTCATCGTCCATCATTTTACTAAATAAACACTCGAGGAACACATATAAAGTTTTGCTCAAATTTCCAGGCATTTTTCTGGAAATAGGGGCAATACCAATGGATGACATACACCCTTGTCCATGAGGAACTCACAGTATACTAAAGGAACAGACAGGAAACTGCAGGAGGGCAGAAGGTCTTGGGGGTGTCAGGGAAGGCATTTTAGAGGGACCATGTTGGAGCTGGGTCTTGAAGAACAAATTGCTTCCATGGTTAGAAGTAGCAGCATGAGAAATACCAGAAGTAGCAGATCTTTCTCTGGAAATTCTCCCTTCTCCTCTATCTGATTAACTCCCACTCATGTCCCAATCTCTGCCAAAACGTCCTTTCCTCAGGGACACCTTCGCAAAGCTCGCAACTCCTTGGACTCTACTGAAAAGGTCTCATGGACCTTTCTCCCATACTCCTCTCCGGGTTGACATTGGCCAGTTAGATGTGTGGTTACTTGGGCAGTTCACACTCAGTTTCCTAATATATTTGCATATATTTTATTATATTTTTAAATTACCTCGTACAAGTAAAAGTGGGGCAAGTGGACTCAATTTTGCTTACCATTTCTTAAAATAAAATGAGCCCCCTACTTTGCATTCCCCATTATACAGGAGTGTGTCTCCCAGGGCAACCATACTTTAACTGGGAAAAACATAAGACTCTTTATAAATGTAGAAGTGTTCATTTGTCCAAAGGGGTGCTGGATCTGAAGCCAGGAAGAGGTTTGGGAGAAGATGAGAGACGGTTAAATGATTACAGACCTAGGCCTGCCACATGTTCCGCCTCCCCCCTTGCTTTAGGATGCTAACAAGGCACCTTACCTTCCTGCCTCTCTCCTCCTATAGCCCTTCATGGGAGACAATTACTGTGATGCCATCAACAACAGAGCCTTCTGCAACTACGACGGTGGGGACTGCTGTGCGTCCACGGTGAAGACCAAAAAGGTAGGCAGTGCCCTCCTCCCCGGCAGCCCAGCTTAGTAGGCCAGGATGCCCCCTACCTGTTGGACAACCTATGGTTCTGGTAGTGCCAGCGCTTGCCTGCTAGCTATATTGTGTTGTATTGTATCAGACTGTCTTGTGCTTTTCATTCTTGTAGCCAGTAGTGGAGCTAATGTCATGAGCTTGGGCCCTGAGCAAGGTTTGGAGGCTCATGGACGATTTTTGCAGATGTGGTCCCTTACCCTGAAAGCTTAGCCAGTGACAGTGTAGTACATAGCTTTTAAAGGGAAGGACAGAGTGCTGCGCAGCCTCACATAAGAGGTAGAGAAGCCTCAGCATTCAATGTTGCATTTTGAGGGGTGAGGAGGAGAAGTGGGGATGGCGACCAGGGAAATGGAGTCAGAGACAGACTGCCTTGAAAAGCTGCAGAGGACATGTCTTTCTATGGTGATGGCTAAGGTCGAGGGGAAGAGAGAAGACGGGACACTCTCAACAAGGTCGTGGCCCTTGAGCATCATAACCTCTCTTGTTGTTCACACCTGTACAATGAGTCTTGGTTGTGATTCAAGTGTTGATAGTAAACCTGAAACATTGGGCTGAGGTGCATATCAATCACTCACAGAGGGTGGAAATGCCCTCCTTCTTCCTGGCCAGAACTGGGACCAGAGTTTGGGCCCAGCCAAGAGCCGGGAGAATGGTGGTCGATCTGGGCCGCGGAGTTGAGAATTATTTGTGTGGTCATTGAGAGAAAGGGAAACAATCCCTGTTTTTATACTCATCCACAATCTGAGCTGAAAATCACCTGATAGCAGATGCCATTTAATCTACTCGCTCTTTTTTCCTTTTCCACGTATGTTATACATCCATTTTGGCTTTTTGTGTGTTAAAAAGGCCCCCTTCTTCCACTTTAAACTGTCCTTCCTGTTAGCCACGGCTACGGAATGCAGGTGGCCAGGCTTCCTTCCTGCAGGGAGATGCCATTTCAGTGTGCATGTCTGGAACCAGCGCGGCCTGGGCCCTGCGCACCCAGCAGGCACGGCGCCTCCCTGGCGGAGCTCACGGCCTGTGAAGGCCAGGCGACGTGAGGTAGTGAGGAACACGACGTGCATTTAATCACCTTGTGGGAGAGTCAGTAAAGGAGAGGTACAGTGTCTCACGGAGAACAGTGTGCCTGTCAGCATCTCCCTGAGGAGGTGACTTTTGTGTTGCGACCTGGACTGGGCATGTCCAGCTGAGGTGAGCAGGGTGGACAGGCTGTGAGAATTGTGTGTGGCATGTGGATTGGAGCCTGAGGCCTCTCTGTGCATAAGACGAGCCTTACTGATCAGCTGATAGGAAGAGATGGGGGCTTTCTGCAGATGCGAGATTCCAGGAGGTCTTTCTTAAAGCCATTCTTCCTCTCTCCGTTTGACTTCTACATTAACTCTAACTCAGTGAAAACTTTCTATTTTCTCTCATAAACACCCATCTACTCCCTGCAATAACCTGGCTTCCAGAGATGAGGTGGAGAAAATACATAAGATAAAGTACCCCTAAGTGAGCTGCCAGATATGCCAGACACGGTCAAGGCACTTGTCCTGCATCACCTTCTTTAACCCCCAGCTCAGCCCGGCAGGCCGCTATCCGCCCCGTCGCACAGGTGAGCCAGTTTTGGCTCCGAGGACCTGCGCGACACGCTTGAGTTCACTTGGCCGTGAGCGCCGAGACTCCCATTCCAACCCAGTTCTGTCTGACTCACAGGCCCGACTTTCTCCCGCACGGGCCGAGTCTCCGAAGAGGAAAGCAGGTGGGGACGGGGCCGTGTCCTCAGAGCACCCAGGCATGACCTTCTCGGTTCCGGCGGCAGACAGTTCCCTGTCAATGCCGACTGCCCGGGAACCTTGGGTGTGGGACCCTCCCCTTGGCAAGGTGGAAGCTGCTCTTCCCAGCAGCAAAGACAGGGTGGGGAGCGGCGGAGGCTCCCAGCCTTGCCAATCATCCCTGACGCCCCAGACAGGAGTTTCCCTGAGTGGAAAAACGTCCTGGTTTCTGTCTCCAGTTTCCACAGCAGGAAACCTCTGCGAGCAGGGGAGGGGCCACATTCCTTCCTCTCTTCCCCTCCGCACCTTTACCTGGTGGTCCCACCTCAACTCTTGGCCCCCGAACACACATCAGGGGACATTCCCTGACCATGTGCACCCAGACTGGCCCTCAGAAACTCGTGGAGTGGGCAGACTTGCTTCCTGCACCTCTCCAAGTACAGCAATGTGTCTTTGGCCATGGGTTAGAATCTCAGTGCACACCACCATCCTGAGACCCCAGGACCACTCTATCACATAGACAGCTGAGGCTCAGAGAGGCGGGATCATCTGTATGAGGTGACAGAACTTGTTAGGATTTCGCCTTTCCCGACTACAAACAAATAATGTAGCTGCTATTTATCGAGAGCTTGCCATTTGCCAAGCATGGTGCTAACTGCTTTCACATGTGTCATTTCATTTCGTCGGCACAGTGGCCCGTTGTAGGTGTTGCTTTTGTGTCCTCGTTTTACAGATAATGCCGCTCGGGCTTAGGAGGGTTAAGGCCACGCAGCCAGGAAGTGGTAGAGCTGAGATGCGACCCCAGTGCCTCCTCGCCACACAGCCCTGCCCCTGCACCCAGTCTGGACCTCTCCCTGCTCTGGGCTTGCACTTGCCCTTCCCCTGGTGGGTGGGCTTCTCACTTCTCAGTCCTCCTGGACTGAGTCCAGGGTATGAACTTTGGGCTCAGGGTTCAGTGCTCGGCACCTTCTCCCAGACTTCCTTCTCGCCAACTCTCCACCTAACCCTCTCCCCGGTCCCCAGAGCTGGGGCCTCCCAGTCACTTGGCCCAGAAGGATGTCTGTCT
>PVJN01045844.1:0-16701 GCA_004026805.1 Lasiurus borealis
AAAAAAGAGGATGAGTCACAAACCACCTCAGTAGAGCTGAAAATTGGGGCAATTCCCCAGAACTCTGTGTGGGGAAGTGGAGGTGTAGTGTGTTACTACTTAGCAAACAAGCACCTAGCAACAGCAGGGCAGTGACTCAGGGCAGTAACTGCTCCAGAGTAGGAGGAAATGGCTCAGCCACTGCTAGAGGCAGGTCTGAGAGCTGTGTCTGAATAGTCAGTACATGCCAGCCTCCATTGTTTTAGAAAGAAAAGGTCAGACTGTATTCTTTATTCTTCTTAAACAACACTTCAGTCACTTCTGATTTTCGCATTAAAGGCAATTCTATTGTATGCTGTGATGTTAATCTGGATCCAAACTGTCCTAGAACTTCATAAAGGGAAGCTAATAGAGTTAGATTATCTTATGGAGAGAGAAGGAAAGAGAGAGAGAGAGAGAGAGAGAGAGAGAGAGAGAGAGAGAGAGAGAGAGAGAGAGAGAGAGATACTAATCTGAGGTAGTTTGACAGTAAGATAATGTGCCAAGATTTTTGGCTTCTTGGTTAGTCTTTTAGAAAAGACCTAAAAACCAAAAGAAAGTCAGAAAACTACAATATGTAAATTCAGCCCAGTTATAAGGAAGGCTCATAAACAAGAAACTAAGGGAAACCATTCCAAAAGATAAATGTGTGGACCTCAATTATTATTGTGCATAATACCAAAATAAGCTGAGCAAATACTTGTTATCTCTGTAAAGCACTCTGAGTTGCTTCTGAATCTAAGAAATCCTGTAAGCCAGAAAATTAGAAGACTAAATGAAATCTGAATTTATCTTTTGGTATTGGTGAGAGAGCTCAACAATAATAAGGACTTATTTTGCTCGAAATCACTCTCTATCCGTTAGATTGTCTAATGCCTGCTGTGACTTATTTGAGTTGTATCTGAATTTTAAAAATTGTTGTTCCATAGATTTAAACAGGGCAGTCCTGAAACTTCTTTGAGATGTAAGAAATCTGATCCTACCTTATTCCCGATGATCTTCTTAGAAAGCATGTAAGTGTATTCGTTCCTCATATTTCTCCAAAGGAGGTTGCCAACCACCTTTTCTTGACTTGATCCCCAAATACAAATATTTTGGTGCAGACCTAACCTCCAGTAAAATATTGCATCCCCATGTTAAATCAACAACAACAACAACAAACGGAGAGTCTGGAGGCTTTGTTGGAAATAAGTAATACAAATTTGTTCAAGGGTCTTGGAGTTTGCAAATGGGATACACAGCTAGGCAAAACCCCAGATGTTTTCCAAAGAAAAAAAGGAAAGTTTAAAACTTCTTATAATAAAAGGTACATTCTTAAGAAGTATCAGTCCTGCATTCTTAGCCTTAGAATTGGTCCAGGAGTTATCAGTCAGACATTACGCAGTCAGGATGATTCATTCCAGGTGTTCGGGAAGATGGGTGCCAGTAAGTCTGGTCAGTCCCAGCCTGGTCTGGATAATGGATGTCTGGTTGGATGTATAGATGAATATTTCAGAGGGTAATCACTGGGTGCTTGAATCCTTCAAGGGATAATTAGAAGGTTACCTAGAGGTCCAGATGTATATCCAGGCATTGACACAGGACTAGAAAGCTCAAAAAAGTTGAAGTTTCCAGGCTAGTTAAACAAGGGTAAAGTCTTCCCAAATGCCTCAAACTTCATATGTTGATTATTTTAGCAGCTGGGTAAAAACGACTCCATTTTATATGTTCCATATCTTCACTTTTTTCTCACCTAAAAAATAAAAACAAAAACGGAATGAAATGACAAAGAAGAGCTCTTAAAAATCAACAATATGGCCCTGCCAGCTTGGCTCAGTGCTTGAGCATTAACCTCTGAACCAAGAGGTCACAGTTTGATTCCTGTCAGGGCACATGCCTGGGTTGTGGTGACAGGCTCGATCTCCAGTGGAGAGCATGCAGGAGACAGCCGATAGATCAATAATTCTCTCTCATCATTGATGTTTCTATCTCTCTCTCCCTCCCCTTTCTTCTCTGAAATTAATAAAAATATATTTAAAAACAACAACATGGTAGATAATAAGAGATGAAAAAATTCTCAGAAATTAAGATAAAAGGACAAAGAAAAATACAGGTAAAGAAAATGTAACATAGATTCTAGGGATTAATGTAGGAGAACATTTGAATAAAGAGGAGCTGCAGAAAAAGAGAACAATAAAATTTCCTGGAACTGAAGCCATGAATCTTCAGATTGAAAGGACCCCATTACGTGTCAGCAGAATAAATGAAAAGAGATCCACACCAAGGCACATAGTCATAATTTACCGAACATGAGGGATGAAAGAATATTGAAAGTGTCTTTCAAATCAATTCACATGCAGGGAATAGAAACTGCATGGCATCCGACTGGTTAGAAGCAATTTAGCATCCTAGAAGAAAATGAAGTCATTCTTCAAACATTTTTGAGACAATGATTTTCTTCCCCCCCCTTTTGTTGAATTTATTGGGGTGATACCAGTTAATGAAATTATACAGTTTTTGGTGTGCAAGTTTGTCAACACTATATTGTGTGTTCACTAGCCCAAGTCAAGTCTCCTTTCATCACCATTTATCCCCCCTTCCCCTCCTCAACCTCCAACTTCAGACAATGATTTCTCTTAGATGAATTAATGGTTAAGTTATGAGGGTAAAGAAAAACATTTGAAGACAAATGATAATTCAAGTGTATAACATTTGTAGGAAACTACTAAAGAATATACTGCAACAGATGAGAGAGTACCTCTGATTGCAAACTTCAGGGACCACAGAACGGAAGTGATTTGACATAGATAGGAGGCAAAGGGAAGTTCCAGCATAATAGTGAAAGGACAGCCTAAATGATAGCTATACAACAAACCCATAGTCACTCAATCAAGATTTGAGCAGAAGTTGAGGGCAGCCTCTGGGAAAAAAATAGAATTAATAAATTATCTGATATGTTTGAGCACTGGAAAATACTGGTATTTGAGAGATGTGATGGAACATATATAAAATTTTTCATGAGAAACTATAAAATGAGGCTGTTATTAATGTTAAGAAATGACAAAATGTGGCAATGATTAATTCTAGGACAAATAGTGTTTTACAGGAAAGAACATGACTCCGAACTATCAATATTTACACAGACATGCAGATGTAACTCTGAATATCAATTTAACCAACATCCTGTATAATAAAAGCCAAATATGCAAATTGTCCCCTGGACCTGGAGTTTGACCTGGGGACAGGGTCAGCTGGCCAACCACCCACAGCCCCTCCCCTCTGGTCAGCCCCACCCTGCTGACAGTGGCAGGCAGCCAGGGGAAGGGAGGCCCTTACTTGTGCACAAATTTCATACACTGGGCCTCTAGTTGCATTATTACTATCTTGGGAGAATGACAGATATAAGAAAAGTGGGATTGGTAGTAGAAGAAATATAAATCTTAATTTACTATTATGTGACATTAATAAATAAATTTGAAATTGATAAATAAGACACACCAGTATAAATAGATTACTTAGACATATGAAGGTAAATACCATGGGAAAAAGGTAAACGTTAAAAAGAGTTTAATCTGGGATAGGAGATGGAGATGAGCAAGGGATTATAGTAATCATAATGTATCTTTAGAAAGTTATTACTTTACGTAATTTCACTCTCCCTCTTTTATCTTACACGTACACACACACACACACATACACACACATTTCTGTGAATTATGACTTTGAATGTCCAAATATGTTTTGACAAGAGAGAAAACCAAGAACAAAGACTAATTTCCATTTTTATTATAATTTAGTTTATGAACTTCCTTGTCTTGACTGCTAAATGATAGCAAGACCTTGAATGAAGATGACAGTTAATCCCAGGATGTTGGAAGTTCTCTGGGACATAGGTTGTTGGGTTAAGGTTAGGATATGAATGGGGCTAGGGCCCTTGGAGGACTGTTGGGGTGCTTTGGGTAGTATATTACAAGTTAGGTTGCCCAAAGTAGAGGAGCAGAAGCACAAAACCAGCCTTGCCACTAGCCCAAATCGTGTTTTTTGTTCAAGTTAGGAAAAAAAAAAAAACATTTTCTCAAGACATTTTACTGTTATCTGCCAGAAAATCATGGAAATAAGTTTCAAAAATCAAGAATGACTACTGATGTGAACTAAGCCTTATAGAATCTTGTAACAGCTCTGCCTATAACCAAAGATGAGAAAAGTCTTGCTTACAAATAATAAAATGTTGTCGACTCAATTCCCAAGAGGATTTGAGTGCTCTGAAGAAAAACCTTTCCTGTTTCATAATTTCCTTAGAATAATTAATATTCCTGGGAACATTTAGATGATTAATTTTCCCTACACTAGGATCTATAAAAATGGAATATGTCATATTCAGTTCTACAAAGCTCATATTAAACACTGATAATTTCACAAATGAAGGACTGATGTATTAAAAATTATAAAATCTTTGCATTCTGTTACTAGAATTGTATTCCTTTCACCTTTGAAAAATATAGAGTCAGGGCTCTTATGACAACCTGTTTTTATTATTATTATTATTATTATTATTATTATTACTATTATTATCATTAAAGGTCTTGAGGTAACATTGGTTAATAACTTTATATAAATTTTAGGTGTACAATATTATAATTGAATATATCTGTATACTCTATTGCACGTCCACCACCCAAAGTCTAATTTTGAGTTTCAATACAATCACATTCTGTTTGTGACCTTGAGTAAGTAGCAACATTCCTGAGCTCAGTTTTTTTATATGAAAAATGGAGTATGTACAATACCTACTTCATAAAGTTTCAATGAGGATTAAATAACATAATATTTAGAAAGTATTTCATAAATTGGCACATAGTAAGCACTCAATAACTTTTACTATTACTGCCAATTCAATAAATTCCTTGTTTGACATCCCAGCAAGAAACAAAAGAAAGTAAAAAGGGTTCATACAATCTGGCTGTCCCTTTCTCCTCAAGTCTTTTTAAATTCCATGTCTAGCTGCAATGGAGACTGTGAAAAACACTTTTACTGTTACCTAAAATAAAATTAAACTTTTGTTATAAAGTAAGAAGAAGAGAATCTTGGATAAAAAAGGCAAAAAGATTAAGTAATAGATAAATTAACTAATTAATTTTAAAAATTAAGTTAATGAACCTATTCAGACGTAAAAAATGATAAAAATAATGAGAACCAATATTAGTTTGGCAGCTACCTAGCCTCTTTTATAACTGTAAATTAGGATCCTAACATTGCCATTATAATGAAATTTTTAATTGATCTAAGCACTATGCCAAATTTTTGTTGTCTTTGTTTTTGCCCTGTGATAAGGATTTGCTTCAGCCAGTTGAATACAAGGTTTCTTGAAATTTGTATGAGGATAATTCACTTTAAGGCACAAAACTAAGATTTTGAGTTTTGAAAGTAAGACAGTCATTTTTATTTTGTATTTCCTTCTGCCTTTAGGACAAATATATACAAATACATACATGTGTTGTGTCATTCTGTATTAGTCATGGATCACAGGGTATTTCTAAATTGGCATATAAGAGATAAAATCAGACTGTGTATAAGGATCAATTATTTTTTTTAAAGATATAGATGTAGATCTTTTATTATTTTTTAATTAATGCATTGCTTGTATACATATTTTCCCTTTGCCCCCCATCCCACTCCCATGCATACCCTAACCCCCCAGTGTCTTGTGTTCATTGGTTATGCTTATATGCATGCATACAAGTCCTTTGGTTTTCTTATCTACCCCACCTCTCCCTGTAATTTGACAGCCTTTAACTATTTTCTTGACCCGGTCTTTTAACAATGGCATGACAGTCCAGGCCAGGTAACTCAGCTGAGGAGTTGTGGACTCAATCCCCAATCAGGACACATAGAAGAATCAACCAAGGAATGCATAAATAAGTTGAAGAGCAAACTACTGTTTTTCTCTTTCTCAAATAAATAAAATTAATTAATTAAAAAATGGCATCACTAATAATTAGCTTAGAAAAAAAATATGACCTTATAATTGACATACTTTTGCAGTGAGAATGTTCTACGGACTAAAGTGTGATGTGGCCTAAGATATGAAAAATGTACCATTTTCTTTATAATTTATTCCCTCTTATATAAAAGAGAGATATAATTTAAGTAATGAAGATATTTTTTTTGAGGAGAAAAATTGTAATTTTCCTAGGAGAATTAAAGCTTAATAATCAACAGAATCCAAGATGGCGGCATAGGTAAACACCTACACTGCTGCCTCACACAACAATTTCAAAACTACAACTAAAAGACAAAATGGACATCATCCAGAACCACAGGAAAGCTGGCTGAGTGGAAATTCTACAACTAGAAGTTAAGAGAGGGGCTCACAGAGACTCAGAGGAGCTGCAAAAAGCTGAGGTACGGAGACGCGTGTGTCGAGAGAGCAGATGCCAGAGAACCTGACTGGCTTTCTTTGGTGGGAGGGAAATGGAGAGTCCCAACGGCAGTGAACCCCTTATCCTATGACACTAAACCCCAGATCCAGCCAAAACTCATATGGGGGGAGTTTGGACTGTGAAAAGGGAGAAGTGCACAGAAATTTAGGGGAGTCACAAAAGATCAGAAGTCTGGTGACGCACACAGTACTGCAAGCAGAGGACTGACTGCTGATTGTGCCGCTGGCTTTCATGAGTGGGCGCAAGACAGACCCTCCCAACTGTGCCATTTCTAACTCCACTAAACCCCAGTTTCGGGCTAAACCCTGGGGACCCAGACTCATATGGTCCCGGAGCGCAGGGGAGCCGGAGGGGCAGGAGTCTAGAGGCACTGCGAGAGAGCTCGAGTGCACAGGGACCGCTCCAGCGATTACCCAGTCACGTGAGACTCAGGGGCCATGGAGAGCGGGGCCAACCAGAAGGCAAGGCGGTCCCTTAAGCCCTGAGACTCCACCCATCCCAAGCTCAATAGAGAGGCTTTTGCAGTTTTGCAAGTCTGGTATTATAAGTCTGAATCCAACACAGAAGTTCTCCTGGCATAGTGAAAATGCCGAGACAAGGGAAGGGATCACAAACAAAAGAAATGGAGGAAAACAAATGATTGGATATAGAATTCAAAACCACGCTTATAAGGTTTTTCAAGAATATCCTAGAAAAGTTGGATAAAGTTAGCGAGAGCCAAGAGGAGATGAAAAAGATCCAACTAGAGATGGAAAAGGACCAACTAGAAATTAAACATACACTGACTGAAATAAAAAAAATATTATTCAGAGACCTAATAGCAGACTAGACAAAGGCAAGAATCAAGTCAAAAATTAAAAATATAAAGAAATGGAAAACACTCAACTGAAAAAGCAAGAAGAGAAAAGAATCCAAAAATGTGAAGATAATGTAAGGAGCCTCTGGGACAGCTTCAAGCGTACCAACATCAGAATTATGGGGGTGCCAGAAGAAGAGAGAGAGCAAGATACTGAAAACCTATTTAAAGAAATAATGACTGAAAACTTCCCACATCTGGTGAAAGAAATAGACTTACAAGTCCGGGAAGCACACAGAACCCCATATAAAAGGAATCCAAAGAGAACTCCACCAAGAAACATCATAATTAAAATACCAAGAGCAAAAGACAAAGAGAGAATATTAAAAGCAGCAAGAGAAAAACAGTTCATTACCTACAAGGGAGCACCCATACAACTGTCAGCTGATTTCTCAACAGATACAATGCAGGCCAGACAGAAGTGGCAAGAAATTTTCAACGTGATGAATAGCAAGAACCTACAACCAAGAATACTCTATCCAGCAAAGCTATCATTCAGAATTGAAGGTCAGATAAAGGGCTTCACAGATAAGAAAAAGCTAAAGGAGTTCATCAGCTCCAAACCAGTATTATATGAAATGCTGAAAGGTACTCTTTTAGAAGAGGAAGAAGAAAAAGGTAAAAGATAAAAAATTATGAACAACAAATACGTATCTATGAACAAGTGAATCTAAAAATTAAGTGAATTAAAAATTTGATCAACAGAATAAACTGGTGAATATAATAGAATCAGGAGCACAGAATGGGAGTGGACTGATAATTCTCAGGGGGGAAGGGGTGAGGGGTGTACAGGGAGAGACTGGACAAAAATCATACACCTATGGATGAAGTCAATGGGAGGGAGGTAAGGATAGAGGGAAGGGTGGGAGCTGGGTGGAGAGGAACTATGTAGGGGAAAAAAAGAGAAACAAATGTAATAATCTGAATAATAAAGATTTAATTTTAAAAAAAAGCTTAATAATCAACATAGAGACATTCCTGGCTTAAAAGAATCTGCCATTGTCAAGGAAGAAGACCAAACATCCTGGTTTGTGTAGAACATTCCTATGTTAGGAAATCTTCAGTTCTGGCCAAATAGGTACAGTTGTTTACCATATGTATTTTTAGTTAATGATATTATTATTAGGTTTAGGGTAATGCAAGAAAAATAATTAAGATTTTTCAGATCATAACAAAACTAATGTATAACTAACTCACTACTAGGAAATACTGAAACTGAGTCAGGTGAAGGGGGATGTTTCTGGAAATGGGGTAGAAGCTATAGTAAAAAAGCAGCTCTGCAGTTACATGCTAATCAATCTTGCTTATAGTTTTTGCCATGTCTGAGCATGTATTCATGGCCCTGTTTATTGCTGACATTAAGTCTTGCTTACAGATAAATATTAATAAATAAAGAGCATTTTCATAGTAAACTTCAACCTAAACTTTAAGTATTAGGTCATAAGCCATACATCTAAGTACCTCAATTAAGTAGAGTCATACAGTATTTGTTTTTTTTGTTTGTGTGATTGGCTTATTTCACTTAACACAATGTTCTTATTGTTCATACATGTTGTAACCACTTTCAGAATTTCCTTTTTTTTTTTTTTTAGTACATTTTATTGATTTTCTACAGAGACGAAGGGAGAGGGATAGAGAGCCAGAAACATCAATGAGAGAGAAACATCGACCAGCTGCCTCCTGCACGCCCCTCACTGGGGATGTTCCTGCAACCAAGATTACATGCCCTTGACCGGAACCCAACCTGGGACCCTTCAGTCCGCAGGCCGACGCTCCATCCACAGAGCCAAACCGGCTTCAGCTCCTTTTTTTTTTTTTTTTTTTTTTTTTTTTTTTAAAAAAAAGGCATATGATATTCCATTGTATTTATATACCACATTATCTATTCCTCTTTCCATGGACACTTGAGTCGCTTCCATGTTTGAGCTATTTGGAATAATGCTGCCTGAACGTTGGTGTACTGGTTTCTTTGAGATCCTGCTTTCAATTCTTTTGAGTATGTACCCAGATATGGAATTGCTGAATCATATGATAGTTCTATTTTTAATTTTTGAAGAACTATCACCCTGCTTTCCACAGTGGTGTACCATTTTACATGTCCATCAAAGGTGCAGATGGGCCGAAACCGGGTTGGCTCAGTGGATAGAGCGTCGGTCTGTGGACTGAAAGGTCCCAGGTTTGATTCCGGTCAAGGGCATGTACCTTGGCTTCGGGCACATCCCAGTGGGGGGCGTGCAAGAGGCGGCTGATCGATGTCTCTCTCTCATCGATGTTTCTGGCTCTCTCTCTCTCTCTTCCTTCCTGTTTGTAAAAAATCAATAAAATACATATTTAAAAAAAAAGTGCAGATGGGTTCCAATTTCTTTATATCCTCACCAACACTTATTTCCTCATTTTGGATGCAAGTGTGAGGTAGTAACTTGTTTATATTATTAGGATTATTTGACCTACTTTGAATAGTTTGATAGCCTAAGTACTTTTGTTTCTATTGATTATTTTTTAGTCTATTTATAAAGCTTTGTTTTGTTGTTAGCAATAGGTAAAACATACTGCTCTCATTTCCTGAATATTGATTTATAGCATTTCTGTTACAAAATAATCAGTGACCTTGAATTGATGACAATATCACATGTGCTTTCCAACGTTGAAATTTAATGTAGAAGTCAGAAAATGAACTGGTTTATTTTGTTTGTTTAAGGATTATGTATTTGATAATATTAAGAATTACTGATAGGTAGATTATCATTTTAGTTATGATAATGGATATTGTGATTATATTTTAAAAAGTGTTCTTATCTCTTATAGATGCTTACTAAAATGTTTAAAGACAAAATAATATTTATGTCTAAGATTTGCTTCAGACTAATTCAGTGGCGGGTAGGGGGTAAGAGCAGGTAGGCTATAGATGAAAAAAAGATTGGTTATCAATTGATAATTGTTGAAACTGGGTGATGGATTCAGGGAGGTTTATTATATTAGTCTCTATTTCTGAGCAAATTGTGAGTTTTTATTTATAAAAAGTTTTTAAAGCCTTGTTTAATCTGTTAAATTATTTTTAAAAAGATAACATTTCTATGAGTGGTGTAGATCAATTGGTTGAGCATCATTCTGTGCACTGAAAGATCTCCAGTTCTATTCCTGGTCAGGGCACATACCCAGGTTTCAGTTCGATCCCATACAGGAGGCAATGAATTGATGTTTCTCTCTCACCTCTCTCTCTCTGTCTCTCTCTCTTCTTGTTTCTCCTAAATCAATAAAAATATTTTTTAAATAAAATAACATTTGTTAAGTACAGTGATAGGAGCTTCTTAGTTAATTCAGAAAAGAAAAATGAAATGTGTATATCATACTCACATATTGCTTTTCTTGCATTTGATCCTTACATAGATGATTGATCTCAAGTAATATTAAACTTATATCATTTTTAAAAATTACTAAAATTACTAAATATTGCACAATTAGTTGAATGAAACTGAAACAAAAAGCACATTGCTCTTGAATCGATGCATAATCAAATCATACCACTTTCTGCCTACAGACCATAACACAGTTCTATTGAATGAAACTTTCTGCAGTGATGGAAACTTTCTATGTCTACTCTGTCCAATATTGTTAGCTACTAGCCACATAGGCTATTGCCCTAGCTATATGAGCAAGTGCTTACTGGGACTGGGTAATGGAAATTACATTTTATTGATTTTCATTTATATTTTTAGACACTGTCCATTAGCAGATCTGACAAGTTAAGTTTTTCAGTGAAGATATATATCCCTCTGACAAGTAAATAACAAAATCATAAAGTTAATCAATAAATTAAAAATTTGAATTAGAAATCATACTACTTGACCTGATATACTTCATAGATGTTAAATGTTAAACTGAGGTAGCATTATAAATAATTTGCCTATAAATAATGTTGCAAATTTTAAGTGTAGTTTGTCAATTATTATGTGTCTTGTTTTAATATCTCAGTAGGGTAACATATTATGCATTTTAAAAAGTACATATGTTTTTATTGACTTCAGAGAGGAAAGGAGAGGGAGAGAGAGATAGAAACATCAATGATGAGAGAGAATCATTGATAGGCTGCCTCCTGCACGTCCCATACTGGGGATTGAGCCTGCAATGCAGGCATGTGCCTTGACCAGAAATCAAACCGTGACCTCCTGATTCATAGGTTGACACTCAACCACTAAGCCACACCATCTGGGCCCATATTAAAGATTTTTAATAGCTCCTACTTTTACTATGCCTATTGGAATACTTAGTATGTGAGGCACTATTAAAGCATGTTATATCTATTCAGTAATTTTATATATATTTAATGAGTTAGGATTAACACATTTAATCTTTATACCAACCCTATCAGATAGGTACATTATTAATATTCCCATTTTTCAATAAAGAAACTAAGACACAGCCCAGCCGGCATGGCTCAATGGTTGAGCATCAATTTATGAACTAGAAGGTCCCAGTTGGATCCCTGGTCAGGACACATGCCCAGACTGTGGGCTCGATCCCCAGTGTGGAGTGTATAGGAGGCAGTGATCAATGATTTTCTCTTGTCATTGACCTTTCTATCTCTTTCCCTGTCCCTTCCTTTCTGAAATCAATAAAAAAAAAAAAAATAGAAAAAAGAAACTAAGACACAGAGAAATAGTAACTGATTCAATTTTATGCTAGTAACTGCTGGGACTGGGATTTGAACCCAGAAATATGGCTTAAGTCCACATTCTTGATTACTTTGCTATTTTCCTCACTTGCAATGTGTTAATAAGGAATTTTTCATCACGTTGGAAATAAAACAATGTAGGCTATTGTATTAAAAGGTTAAAAAAATCAAATATAAAGAATTATACACTATGTTCACTTCTCTGGGCTCCCAAAAACTATATTTAGGAAAAAAGTTTAAATATGTTTTTATATTTTTTTCTGTACGTTCAAAATTTCTATAATCAGAACAATGTTTATTATTAAAATTATAAAGCATATTTAAACATTCTTTCTGGTTTACATTAATATTTTATATTAGAGACCATCTAAATCTAGAATTTAAAAAAGTTCATTAAAAATTCTCCTGAGGAGTTTGGTCATTTATATACCGGTGCATGAAATTCATGCATGGGGGAGATGGGTGTTCCTCAGCCTGGCCTACACCCTTTCCATTTTGGGACCCCTTTGACGACATCCCTTTTACATTATGGGACTGCTGGCTTTTAACCTGATTGCCCCTAACCACTTCTGCCTGCCAGCTTGATTGCCCCCTAACCGATCCCCTGCCAGTCCAATATCCCCCAGCTACCCTCTCCTGCTGGCCTGATGGACCTCTAACTGCCCTCCCCTGCTGACCCAGACACTCCTAACTGTCCTCCTTTGCCAGCCTGGTCTCCCCAACTGCCCTCCTCTGCAGGCCTGGTTGCCTCCAACTATACTCCCCTGTTGGCCTGATCTTGCCCTCAACTACCCTCCCCTGCCAGCCTGATGACCCTCAACTGCACTCCCCTGCTAGCCTGGTTACCCCAATATGTGCTCCCCTGCTGTCCTGTTCATCCCCAACTGCCTTTCCCTGCCAGCCTGATTGCCCACAACTGCCATCCCCTGATGGTCATCTTGTGGTGGTCATCTTGCGATGACACCATGCATGATGCCACCTAGACTTTTATCAAATAAGATTAGGTTATTCTGAAGTAGAGTAGGGCCCTAATCTACTATGACTAGTGATCTTTTGTTATTAATTTTTTAAAATATATTTTTATTGACTTCAGAAAGGAAGGGAGAGGGAGAGAGAAACATCTATGATAAGAGAAAAATCATTGATCTGCTGCCTCCTTTACACCCCCTGCTGGGGATTAAGCCTGCAACCTGGACATGTGCCCAGATCTGAATGGAACCAGGACCCTTTATTTTCATTTTTTTGGTAAATTACCTTTTTTTAAAAAAAAAATAATAATACATTTTATTGATTTTTTAAAGACAGGAAGGGAGAGGGATAGAGAGTCAGAAACATCAATGAGAGAGAAAAACATCGATCAGCTGTCTTTTGTATGCCCCCCCACTGAGAATGTGCCCGCAACCAAGGTACATGCCCTTGACCTTTCAGTCTGTAGGCCGCCACTCTATCCACTGAGCCAAACCAGCTAGGGCATTAGTGACTTTTAGAAATGGGAAATTTGGAACAGACATACACACAGGGAGAATGCCATATGAAGATGAAGGCAGAGAACAGGGTAATTCTTCTAAAGCTATGAAATGCCAAAGATTTCCAGAAAACCACCAGAAGCTAAGGAAGAGGCATGGAACAGATTCTTCCTTACATCCCTCCAAAGGAACCAACTTTAGTCTCTGACTTCTAGCCTCCAGAACTGAGAGTTAATAAATTCCTGTTACTCATGCCACTCAGTTTGTGGCTCTTTGTTACAGCAGCCCTGGAAAACTAATACAAAAGTCCCAAACTCAAATGTCCATCAGGTTTAAAAATTTGGTATGGTACCATACCACAGATTTGGTCCATCAGGTTCTAAAAATATGGTACACAAAGGAATATGTTGATATAAAAAATGTCCAAACCTGTAGAGAATTTTTTAAGTTCATTTGAGCCACTCTGACTACATATGCCAGAGAGCAAGATCTTAAATGCTCCCGAGATGTTTCTCTTTCTGTCTTCGTCTCTTTCTCCCTTCCTTGGTCATCTGAGTAGTCATTCTTCAGGCATACAACTTCTTGAGTAAAAGATTGATCTTTATCTTAAGCAAGGCCTGTCCATTTTTTTTTTCTGTGCATTTCGGTTAATACTTCTTTTAATATGACCTTTTTCAGGCCCCTCAGAAGCAAAACCACTTAGTTTAAACACCTTTGAAAGAACTGAAACTACCCTTAAGAGAGCACATAATTTTGTTAACTATTTTGTAATCCAAGCTCCACCTTGCTTCTCCCCTATCTTCATGTAATCTTTCTTTTTTCTTTTTTGTTTGTTATTTCATTTAAAATACATTAAAAAAGCTGGAAACTGCCATTCTGAGAAACATTTTCTCAGTCCGTTGAAGTCTTGCTCTGGGCCTATCCATTGTTTGGCTCAAATAAATTTTTATAAAATTTGTCAGAAGTTTGTCAGAAGTTCTTACCTTAACACTGCTTATTTGACATTGATCTTATTACTACAGGATTCTTTGTGATTGGGCTGTAAAGAATTTCATCTTAGCCCTGGCTGGATGACTCAGTTGGTTGGAGCGTTGAGTTGTATACCAAAGAGATTTCAATTCTGGTTGGGGGGCATAGGAGAGGCAACTGATTGTTTTTTTCCCCCCTCTTAAATAGATCTCTCTTTGTCTCTTTCTTTCTCTCTATCTGTCCCTTTTTTTCTCTCTCTAAAAAAAAAGTCATTAAAAACATGCAGGCCTCCCCTGACTTTGTCAAGTTTAGTATGTAGCCCCTTTTTCTATTCACAACCCTCAAGAGAGCACAAAATTGTGTTAACTATCCTGTAATCCAATTTTCTGTCCTTTTTCTTCTACTTTAATGTAATCTTTCTTACTTTCCTCCTTAATTTCAAACAAATAAAAGATACTGCAAAACTGTTCTCTGATACATTTGAGATCTTATTTCCCGCCAATTATCATTAGTTTGAGTCAAGGAAACAAACTCCTAAATTCTTCACAGTTTTGAACATTTCTTATTGCAACGATATTGTTTAACAAATTAGGCTTGATTCCTGTTATGGGGAAAAAGATAGCAAATGATCATTAATATGTTAACAAAACCTTGACAGTGTAGGAGGAGATATTTTTCTCTCCCAGTATTTTATACACACAGAGCCACACCCACATGGACAAGTGTTTGTTTCCTTACCTGATGATCATACACTAGTTAGTCAAGAGAAACCTGTTTTAATAGGCAATATACTCAGTGTCAGCCCTGCCCTTTTGTGACAGAAAAAAGGAGACATAACACCACATATATTCTGCTTTAGAATGGTGAAAGGGCCCACTCTCCCTCTGGGAGCACTTCCATTCCTTTCCCTCTCTATTTCCCCAACAGGAAATAGAGACTCAAAGAGACCCTACATGATTTGCAACCTGGGGAGCAAAGGGCAGGCAGGGACAGCTCATCTCAGGCAAGTCCCCTGAACCTGTCCCAAGGCTCCCTTTTCCCTGATTCTACCCACCTAGTCTCTCTCCTGTTGCTTCTTCTATTTTAGGCCCTTTCTTGTTTCACTGTTCTCAGGTTTAATAAATGTACTTTCAAATTAAAAAACAAACAAACAAAAATAATCAATGAAAATAGCCCTCTGTACTCAAGGTAAGCAAAGCCATTTCAATAACTAATGATTAGCCCAGTTTAAAATATGTAGTCCCTAAAGCAAAATAGCCATTGATTTGCTCACATTTGACCAAACAAAGGAATAATTAAAATGTAAATATAAACGTTGTTAGAACTGAGATATGGTTTTTCAGAATTCAAGTATTTTTAAAAAAATATATTTTATTGATTTTTTACAGAGAGGAAGGAAGAGAGATAGAGAGTTAGAAACATAGATAAGAGAGAAACATCAATCAGCTGCCTCCTGCACACCCCCTATAGGGAATGTCCTCAGCCAAGGTACATGCCTTTGACCGGAAATGAACCTGGGATCCTTTAGTCCATAGGCCGACACTATCCACTGAGCCAAACCGCTTAGGGCAAATATTTTCTCATTGTTGCCTGGTGATGCTCCTCAATATAAATGTACATATAAAATATAAAGCCTATACCTTGGCCAGTGTGACTCAGTGGCTAGAGCACCAGCCCACAAACAGAAGGGTTGTGGTTTGATTCCCCGTCAAGGGCACATACATACCTGTGTTGAAGGTTCTATCCCTGGTTGGGGTGTGTGCTGGCATATGCAACTAATAGGTGTGTTCCCCTTCTTCTCTTCCTCTCTCTCCCACCCTTCCACTCTCTCTAAAAATCAATGGAAAAAATATCCTTAGGTGAGGATTAACTATTATATATATATATATTAATATGTATATATATTATATACACACTTTTAATAATTATAAAGGTAGTATTCATTAAATACATTTCATTTTCAAAATCAAATCTACAGACATTGTATGTATTCTCAGTTTGCAGTATTTAAATAAGCATGTGATAGTTTTCTCTGACAGCTTGGTTAGCTGTAGCCCCAATTATTCACTCCTTCAATCCTGCACTAATAGAAGGCTTGCTGTGATGATATATTTTTTCCTTTATTTTCTTTTATTTTTTCCCCCATCACCATTTACTCTCCCATACCCTCTTTCACCTCCCTCCACCTCCACAATCACCACACACTGTTGTCTGTAAACATGAGCTCTTTCTCTTTTTTTCTCAATCTTCTTCCCCTTCCCTGCCTCCCTCCCTTGCCTGCCCTTCCCTGCCCTGCCTAAT
>PVJN01045845.1:0-16701 GCA_004026805.1 Lasiurus borealis
GAGGGATGCTGGAGCAGGAGGGGTCAGGAGGAAGAGGGATGCTGGAGCAGGAGGGGTCAGGAGGAAGAGAGATGCTAGAGCAGGAGGGGTCAGGAGGAAGAGGGATGCTGGAGGAGGAGGGGTGCAGGAAGAAGTGGGGCAGAGGCAGGTTCCAGCCTAGAGCAGACAGAGGAGGCATAGAGAAAGCTTTAAAGGGAAAGAAGGGTGTGCCACTTCTGGGTCTGGTTGATTTCACAGCAAAGGGAATGTGAATGATAAATTAGGGACAGTTTATGCTCTCCTCAGTCTCCACAAAATTCTCTCTCCAGGTGGCAACCTTGGCAAGGCCAGAAATATCTATGTCCCTCTAAGAAGTCAGTGCCTGTGCTGCAGGTCCCTCAGGCCTCCCTCTGCGCTCCAGCAGGGAGGCTGGGTCAGGGGACCTTCCGCAGCGGCACAGCAGGAAGATTTACAGGCGGCTGCCAGAGCGCGGGTCACCTCATCTTGGTTTTCTGATGAGGCTGCTCAAAAAAACAGGACTTAAAAAAAACACCCACAGATTCTAAGAAAAATAGGGAGGAATGACAGTTTTATCCGCATGCAGCTGGAATGTCCGACTGTCAGTTTTAAAAGCCTACATCTATTTATGAGGCGAGGTTTAACCTCTGAGGAATTCGTAGAGTGTATGGATTTGCATTGCTTGATGCTCAGACAACATGAATGTCTGTGTGATTTTAGACTAAATGGATGGATGCTGGTCAGGCTTTTAGATCATGTGGAAGTCCATTTAGACCCACCTGCATGAGGGAGGGAAGGAGTCAAGTATTTCCAGTTATTATTTCCTTTAATCCGCTCTGCTTCTAACTTTTCAAGAAATGTTATATAAAATTGCCTCGGGTGATTTCAAAATGACATTAACTTTCTAATTTTTAGAATCACTATCAATGATAGAATTTTTGTATCAGTAGCAATGAGTAAACATTGTAACATAATATGTATTTTCATATCTAAATGCATAAAGTCATCTTTGAGACTACTTGATTGAAATCTGTGATCGTAACTTTATTTATTGTACACCACTACTTCGAGGCATGGAAATTGAGAATAAACTACTCCCATACGGAGTAAGCTTTCCCCTGTGTGAGCTGGGATTTCCCGAAGACCTCCCAGTGATGTTTTCATCTGCTAAATGTTTCCTGAGCCCTTTGTGGCTAAAGGAATCTTTCTTAGCGGCCGAGCTCTGGAGACAGGGTTCCGTGGACTGTTAATACATTTTATGTAAAAAGGGGGAGGGAGGGTTACTATGGACAAACACAGTTAGAGAACACTGGGTCCAACAAAAAAAATGTGGCTTGCCATTCAATAACTGGTCAACTTCCATCCCTACCCTGGGGATGGGGGAATGACAAGAACCTTGGGGAGCAGGGGATAGGGGGGTAATGGGAAGATATGGATACATATGTAATAACTTAATCAATAAAGAAATTAAAATAAATAAATAAATAAGAAATGCACAAATATTATTTAAAAAAAGAAAAAAACCTTGGGGTAAATTGAGTTAGATCTCCTTTAACCGCAGTGCTCAGAGCGGAGACCTAGATTATCCAAACCAACAGGTGCCATGCCACCGGAGAGATGGCTCTGGAACGCAGCCTGAGCTACACCGAGCTCCTGAAATCTCCGTGGCATGGTCATCCTCTCTCTTCTCTCTTTTCTCCCCAGTCACCAATCCCGACAGCCTGACCACTGGGCCTCTCTCTCAGCAACTGACCATAAACCAAAAGGCAGATGCTCTGCACACAGAGGGGCCATCTTTCCTCCTTTCCTAAAGGGAACAGTGAGGCATAGAGTTCACCTGGGCTGTAGCAATATTCTTGTTGGCTTATCTTTACATGGTATAACTCCTAAAGTGCTTCATCAGTTTTCTGTGGGAATGGACCTGCATTCATCCTCCCCTCCCCCCCCTCTTCTAGAACAGTTAGTATTTCTCCAGCTTCCCCTGCCTTCCTCCCACCAACCCCTCTCTCACTGTCTGCTCTGCGGGAATATCTGCAGTATGTTTTGTGTTAGAACTGAGTGCCTGAGTGAGAGAGTGGTGACCTGAGGAACATGGAAGACAGTTCTAGTAGCGGCTCTTGCTCAGGTCCCCGGCCTCAGAGTACAAGGCCACCAGGCCAGGCAGGCACCTAACCCCACTGCCAAGCTGTGTAGGCTTCAGCAGAGCCAGATCCCAAATGTTCCCCATCAGTTCCAGGTTTTTCACATTTCTGTGGCTGTTTTCAAAAGCGTGAAGTGATTATTAAAGTCCTAACATTAAGGTGCTAACCAGTTCTGAAGGAAGGCTAGTCTTAGTTCAGCTCTGGCGCCTACTCCTAAGCCAAGGGGAAAGGGGTGGAGCCAGTGAGGCCAACTATAGGAACAGATAAAACTCTTCATGGAAAACCCATCCTACCCAGCACTGGTGAGCTTTGAAATGATAGCATAACATTTCGCGCACCAAGGGAGAACAAAACTAACAGCGCAAATGGAAAAAGTATATCTGTTGTGTCCAAAGGACTGTCTGATACTTCAGGCTTTCAACCCTGCATGCCAGAGAGAAGTCCAGTGGTTGACTGATTTCAGAACAAAGAGCAAAACATTTCCCCTGCCCTCTAATCAAATTTCTCCCGCTCAGCTGTGTGTGGAGAGAGCATGACACACCAGCTAGAGACAAGGACAATGAGAGCAGGGGCTATATTTCTATACTGGTGGGCACTGCCACACATAGTAGGAGACCAAGCAAGTTGGTTGAATGAATACCTATATGAAATTTCTTTGTACCTCTGTACTATGAGCAGGGGCTAATGCAAGCTTAGTGATTCCTGTATTCCAGGGCCTAAAGGAAAACTTACCCAGCCACAATGGAGTAACAAGAACCAGATTGACCTTCTCATCTTAAAAAATGAAAATGCTGGACAACATATCGAAAACCATGGTTTCTAGATATTGGACAACAGAAAACGCAAGGTAGCATCCCTGAGAGGAGAAAAACGAACAAAAGGGGCCCTATAATTTCCGAGTTTACCAATAAGCAGTGGTCCGCAAACTCAGCAGTCAACAGAACAGCAAACCGAGGCTCTCGAGCTACATGTGGCTTGCAAGCCATGGTTTGCCAAACACTGACCTAGAGAACTTCCAGGCTGCCAGGCAGGAGGGGAAACCCAAATTGACTTCTGTGGTCTCTCTAAGTTGAGGAGAAGTTGAGAAGTCAGAAGAACCAAGATGGTTGGAATCCATAGGGCACAGGAGCAGAGAGGACTCGGGACTATTTCACATACTCATGGCCAGAGTGGGCAACATCCCAACATACAGGCATCAGATAAAGCATCTCAGGAAAATAACACCTAGACCAGGGGCGCTACTCTGACCCCGCTTACCAACATTTAAAAGCGAAACTCATAAGGATCAATTAGTGTCCAAGTAACTCAATTACATTTCAGAACAAAGCCCAAAATGACTTAAATGAATAACAAAAACTCAGTGCTCTACCGAGGAAAATGTAGAGATGAAATGTCTAGTGTCTAATAAAAAATTACGAGTTATGCATATAAACAGGAAAATATAACCCATGATGAAAAAAAAAATCAATCAATATACTATACACGGACGCTGTAATGACCCAAAGGATAGATATATAGACAAGAGTATTAAAATGTTTGTAACTATATTTCATATGTGCAAGAAGGTAGAGAAAGGCATAAATGTGTTAAGCAGAGACATGGAAGCTATAATAAAGACTCAAATCAAACTCCTGGAGATGCAAAATATGATATCTGAAATAAAAATACATTGGGTGAAATTAACAACAGAACTGCAGAAAAATTGTAGTATAATCTAATATGAAACACTGAGTGAGAAAAACACTAGAAAATTTCACTGTGAAACTTGGAGTCTTAATATATAGTTAACTAAAACCTCCCATGGCAGGGGGCAGAAAAAATATTGACGAAATAATGGCAACATTTTTTTTCAGGTTTGATGTGAACTCTAAATCCACAGGTTCAAGAAATTCAACAAACACCAAACACAAGAAATATGAAGGAAACCACACCAAGGCATAATCAAATTGCCTAAAACCAGTGGTAAAGAAAACATATATTCTTTTTAATAGAGGAAAGTTTATTTAGAAGCTACAGAAGCAGTAGAAGGGCCCTGAGAGTTTAGGAGAAAGAAGGAGAGAGATACACCCCTTGAAGGATTAAACTGGGAGGCGAGGGCAGGGTGTGCACCGGAAAGAGAAAGAGCACATTCTAGGGAAAGAAGCGGGTGAGGAAAGGCGTGAGCATGCTCCACAGAGAGAGCTGCCAAGAGAAAAATCTTAAAAGCAGTCAGAGAAAATTGATACATTACATACAAAGGAAAGAAGATTAAAAGGACAGGAGTTTTCAGAAACAAGGAAAGTCAGAATAAGGTGGTTCAACATTTTTAAAGTACTGGGGAAAAAACTGCCAACCTGGAATTCTATATCCAGGAGGGGGGAAAAAAAAAAAACCTTCCAAAAATGAATACAAAAATAGACCTCTTGGGGCATATAAAAGCTGGATAGCTCATCCCTAGTAGTTCGGCACCACGAGAAATGTTAAAGGAAATCCTTCAGGCAGAAGAAAAGTGACACCAGATGGAAATGTAGATCTACACAGAGGAATGAAGAGCACTCAAATGGAAAGATAGACATGGTGACATTTGTAAACAATTTTCCAGCAGAAGCTGATGCTTTGCTCTCCTTTTCTCTTCTCATATCCCAAGGTAAGATGGTGGCACACAGGACTTAAGAAATTTTATGAAAATAATAATCAATTAATATTACTGAATATCAAAAAAAACTGTGTAGTGAGCCATCACTGATAGCTCATTAGAGATACTTATTAAATGTTCTGGGAGGTAGGTAGAGAGGGAAACAACATAGTATTAGAGCCAATATTCACTTGTCACGTGAGCTGTTGCCATAACATTTCCCCTTCACTTGCGAGAACTACCATGACCTTCAGGAGTTAGCAGAAAGCCTGGCCTCTGTCCTGAAGATTGCTCATTCACCAACCCCTCCTCTGGGTACAGGAGATAAAATAGTCTTCTCGCTCTAGCTTTCAAAGGCTGTGGCCTCCTTTCTAAGGACTTATAGGGTAAAGAAGTTAGACACTCTGTGCTGGGCTTCCAACAGAGAACAGGCTCAGCGCATTTCCTGATAGCTGTGTTTAAATTAAATCATGCATGGCATATTCATTTGCTATGCCCCAAATTTTACTTGAGGCCGAAGAAACCTGATCTGGCTTGAATATAATGAGCCATCATTAATGCCGTGCCCTCAGTGTAGCCAGGGCAACCACAGCCTTTCAAGTCATGCCTCTCGTGAGCGGTGCCACCCAGCATCCAGACAGTCAAGCAATTTCATGACAAATTAGTCCAGCAGTTATCAAGGAGTGTCCAAATAACAACAGAAATGCTCCTGGCATGTCTTTTCCCTTGTTACTAGTGAACACGTTCTGTGGATCTTAGGTTTTGTTTTTGTTTTTGCAAGGCAAGGAGTGCCCAGTCAAGACAACAGTCAACTTAGGCAATCAAACACTTGTCAGTTGTGTACACCTAAAATAATAATTTCCTTCCCCAGCCAGTGTGGTTCAGTAGTTGAGCAAAGACCCATGAACCAGAGGTCCCAGGTTCGATTCCAGATCAGAGCATGTGCCCAGGTTTTGGGCTTGATCCCCAGTAGGGGGCATGCAGGAGGCATCTGATCAATGATTCTCTCTCATAATTGATGTTTCTATCTCTCTCTCCCTCTCTCTCAAATCAATAAAAATGTATTTCAAAAATAATAGTAATAATTTCCTGAATTTTTCATGTTTGAAATTTCTATAGTAAATAGATACTGACAAGAGAAGTATCTGAAGTTCCCTAAAGAAAGTTCTTCAGTCCCACTGGTGATTGTGCCTATAAGCAGGAAAGGGGCCTATAACAGAACAGAAAAGGGGCCAGCTGAGCTGACCTTCCTCGGGCCAAAATAAACAGGCTCTTTGTGGTCATTATTTTAATTAGATAATTTAATCGGTCTTGACATGCTTTCTATACATAGATAAGAACACACCCAAACTGCCACAGGGTGGTGATTTTGAAAAGGTCTGATTTTTCCACTTACCACTGAGTATAAAAATAAGGAAAATCTAGAGAGAATTTTATTAACTCTTTTTTTTTCCTTCTTGCAGCACCACTGATTTTTTTTTCCCCCCAGAGATCTGGAGAAGCAAAGAATCCTCAGAAACGTTTTTAAAAGGAAGGTGTTCATTTTGCTAATCTTCCTAAAACAAGGTGACTGCAGAAGATCACCCCACCTGAGCCCCACCCTCTGTGACCTGTCTGGAGGGAGGGGAGAGAGGCAGGGAAGAGGGGAAGAGGAAGGGAGGAGGAGGGCCTAGGGAGATAGTACAAGCAAAGTTGGGATGCTTTAGTTTTTAGAAAAACATTAAAATGGGTGAGGGGGTGGGAGGGGAGAAGCAGCACATCTTTTGACAAGTTTCTTTTTTCTTTTCAGAAGCAACATAATACTCTTGTAGGAAAAGGGATCAAAGTCCAAATTATGTTCCAGGAAGACTTACTGTTTCTGTTCATCCAAATCTCGTTTTACCCGAAAGGCCGGCACCAGATGGGCTTCCCCCGGTGGCTGTTTAGGAACATCTTCCTGGGCCTGCCTCCCTCCAGGCCGCTCCCGCTGCTGTGCAAAGGAGACCGGTATTTCCCATTAGTCTGAAAGGCTTCGTTTTCCTTTACCCAAGTGACCAAGGCCCTAAACTTTCGTTTGCTTTCTCACTACTGTAAACTCTGAGGTGCCTGTTATGAAATGAAGTCACCCCACCAATCTGTGTCCATAATCCTCTACCTTATTTTCCCTTAGAACAGCTCCCACAAGGAATTTGATCTTAAAAAGGTTAGACCCATTTGTTTTTACATATTCTGGAGAGTAATCATTTGTGACGTAACTATATTACAATCATTTTCTTCCAGTTCACTGTTTTTAGTGGTTTTTGATGAACCAAATTTCTAATTTTAATAGGAGTCCGATGTATCATTTATTCCTTCTCTTGATGACTTAAAAAGAAAAAATTCTCCCCCAAAAGGACATAATGATATGTTGTTATAAAATGTTCTAGTGTTTTAACATTAGTAAATTTCATATTTAAGTTTTCCATGCAATTGGAATTAGTTTTTATTATGGTATGGGGTAGTCCATATTGCATTTTTGTCTGTTTGTTTTCAAATGGATAACCATTCACCCCAGCCACTTTTATTGATTAACCCATCCTTTTCGCACTACAGGCAATGAAATCTATGTCCTTTATTGAGTTTTTATACTGTGTATCTGTCAGTACACAGGGAGATTGTTTACAACCCCAAAGAAATAGAGGTGAAAGAGAAAGAATCAAGTCTGCCTGTCTCCCTCTCCTGCCTTCAGAGCAGAGACCTGGACTCAGAGCCACCCAGCTGTGAGCAGAGTAGCCATGCAACCGCCTCTCGGGCAGAGCTAGATGCAAGGGTTGGAATAAGGAAATAAAGTAGAGAGGAGGTGGGTCTCACTATCACAATTGTGGTTCCACATCAATTCAAAATTCTCAACTAAAACAATTTCATGAAATTCTCATTTTCCTGCCAGAAGGGAACCCAATCAGAATTTAAAAAAAAAAAAAAAAGGGTCTTTTTTCCCCTGTCTAGTGCTTTCTAGGATTTGGTCTGGAGATGCAATGTATTAATATCTTTGCCATGTCTTTTTAAATTTATCTTTATGTTGAAAGTGTGACAGATGTCCCTTTTTCCCAGTGACCCCATCTCCCTCACCTCTCCCACCCCCACCATGCCTTCACAACACTATTATTTATGCCTGTGAGCCATGCATATCTGCAATATAAATTCTTGGGTTCATCTCTCCCCACCCACCCACCCACCCTCTGAGATTTGCCAGTCTGTCCCACGCTTCTACGTCTCTGAATCTATTTTGTTCTTCAGTTTATTTTGTTCATTAGATTCCACACTGAGATCATGTGATACTTGTCTTTCTCTGACTGGCTTATTTTGCTTAGCATAATACTCTCCAGGTCTCTCCATGCTGTCTCAAAGGGTAAGAGGTTCTTCTTTTTTACAGCAGCGTAGTATTCCATCGTGTAGATGTACCACCGTTTTTTAATCCACTCATCGGCTGATGGCCACTTAGGCTATTTCAGATCTTAGCTATGGTAAACTGTGCTGCTGTGAACATAGGGGTGCATATATTCTTTGTGATTGGTGTTTTTGGTTTCTTAGGATATATTCCTAGAAGGGAAGGGGCAGGCCTTTCTTGTACCTTGCAGGGCCAGGCTGGAAATAAACTGAAGTGGGGAACATGTACCCTAAATTACCAGCTGAGGTCCAGCTGAGGAGGAAACCTGTACCAACCAAGGACTGGAAACTCTTTGCCACGTTTTAATCTATTCTTAAAAACCACACTGAGTGACTTCAATCCACTTGGAAATTAGGGGGAAAAATGGCTTTTGCCCTGGCAGGCGGCATTAGCTCAAAGACAGTGAGGTTCCTAGCTAAAAGATTTTTGGTTTTTTTTGGTTTTGTTTTCTGTTCTGTTTTGTTTTTATTGTCTAAAGTTTTACATATGTCTCCTTTCTAGCTGAAGATTTTGGAGCTTCTCTTTCCACGGAGCCCTGATGCTTTCCCAAGAAGTTGAACTATCCAGAGGGAAACGTCTGGGGGCAAGGCCGGGGGAGGTGAAGACAGCATGGAAGGGCAGGGCTCCGTCACTTCAAAGCCAGCTTTCCAAGCCTGCGATGAAGGAAGTTCCATTCTTTCCCACATGCCTCTGCCTGGCTAAATATAAATCCATCTTGGTTTATATTATGCTGCCTCTAATTGAATCACATTCTTCATTTGTTTAATTCAGAAACAATAAGCCATCCTGAGCGCTCCCCGGGAAGCCTGCCACGGCTGCGGTGGCCTGGTTCCCAGGCACGTCTGGCCGGGGCCGCCACCAGCATCACTCCTGTGGCCCCAGCGTGGGCACGGGGGGCAGAACTGGACTGTAGAGATAGGAAAATGAACCAATTTTAAGAAACTCATTATTTGCTACATCAAGGAGAGCGAGAGAAAACCTAATAATAACCACTAGATGCCCAGGAGGCTTTAAGAGCCCTGCCCTTTATTCTTGGTTTATGGTTCAGCGTAAGCACTTTTCTTTCATTTGTTCGGCAACAGCTGAGCACCTACTGTGTGCTGGTGGGGGTCTAGGTGCTGAAGACTCACTAGAAGACAAAGCAGAGTCTCTCTTCTCTCATGCAGCTCACTTTCTTGGGGGGAAGGATGGAAAACAAAGAAATCAATAGGTACATAATGTCCCCATGGTGAGAAGTCTGTGGTGAAAAATAAGGCCAAGTGAGGGACCAAGAACAGAGAAAAGGACTGCTATTTTTTTTTAAGGAAAAACAGACGTCCTCTTTGCAGAACTGACCTTGGGTGAAGTCCTGGAAGAAGGAATTCCAGTAAGATCCTGGAGAGTGTCCCGCAGAGAGGACATCAGGGGCCCTCCATGGGTTTGAGGAACAGTGTAGGGGTAAGAAAGAAGTCAACAACAGATGAGGCCAGAGGTCACTTGGGGGAAATCCTGTGGGGCCCAGGAGATCCTGAGGAGAACTGTGGCTTCTACTGTTTAGAGTGTTTTCAACAGAGAAGTAGCATGATCCGACTTTCTGATAAAAGAGTGGGACATAATGCAGCACCATCTCACACCCATTAGGATGGCTGCTACCAACAAAACAAAACAAAACAAAACAGAACGTAAGTGTTGGCAAGGATGTGAAGAAGCTGGAACCCTTTGGGCACTGTTGGTAGGAATGTAAAATGGCGCAGCCACTATGGAAAACAGTATGGAGATACCACACAAATATTAAAAATTAAATTACTATGTGATTCAGTAATTTCACTTCTGGGTATATACTCAAAAGAGCTGAAAGCAAGGACTGGAAGAGATATTTGAACATCCATGTTCATAACAGCATTAGTCACAATTAGCCAGAGGGTATACTGATAAACCCAAATGTCCATTGACAGGTACATGAAGAAACTGAGTGTGATATACACATACAATGGATTATTCGGCCTTAAACAGGAATTAAAGTGTGACACATGCCACCACATGGATGAACCTTTAGGACATTGTGAGGAGTGAAACAAGCCGTTCATGGAAGCACAAATATTGTATGATTCCACTTACATGAAATACCGAGATGGCCAACTTTACGGGCACGGGAAGAAAAATGGCGACTTAGTACTTAATGGGTACAGAACTTCAGTTTTGCAAGATGAGAAGCCCTCTGGAGACGATGGGTAGCGATTACTGCACAAAAATGAGAGTGTAATTAATACCACTGGGTTGAACACTTTAAAATGGTTACAAAGGTAAATGTATGTTGTCTATTTTATCACAATTAAAGGAAAGGGTGGAAAAGAAGCAGATTTGGGTTAAGTAGTCTTTTTTTAAATGTTGTTTCACATATAATATGGTTCAAGTGGCTCAAATGACAACCCTGTTCCTCAATGCTCACGTGTCTCTACAGTGAGCACAACAGGTAGGCAGCCCCTTGCAGAATGCAGCGATAGAGACAACTCCACCCGGCACAGGCCAACACTGAAAGGTAAACTGCACAGCGGCCCTCTCCTGCAGCCAGGCACAGCTCGCTGTCTCATTCAGAGGGCACACAGGGTTGACCACCAAAGACATTTGAAGAGCAATTTAAACATTTACAGCAGTTTGAGAAGATGGCAGAGGGAGGCATCATCCATGACTCACAGCAGAACTTGGTACGGTTCTCTGGTCTATCTCTTTCTCAGTGTCCCTCCTGCTCACACACACACACACACACACACACACACAGAGGGTGTCAGGCGACCTCAACCATTCCTTCCCTTCAGAAGCCAAAGAAAACTCTCTCCCACCAGCCTGCGCTGGCCGGGCCGCCTCCTTCTTCTCCAGCTGATCTGAATCTTACACACACCCGCCTCCTCTGCCAGAGACAGAGCCAAACCAGCCTGGGTCACTGCCGTTTCGCTCAGCCCAGCAAGGCAGAACGGAGCCAGCAAAGACAGACCTCCTCCTCCCCACACAGAGATTGAGGGGCTGTAAATACTCCCCGTCCTCCCCCGGGTAAAACTCTGTTGGTTGTGTTGTTTCATTTTTTTCCTCACAGTGACTAGATTCTGGGAGGCTGCAAGCAAAATGTTTCAGAGATCACACAGTCTGAACGGCAAAGCAAGTCTACTGGTCACCCTCCCCTAGGCTGGCTACGGAACAGCCCCAGGGCCACTAGTTTATATTAGGACAGAGTGAATCTTTAAAGCCACCCCACAGGGCTCTGTTACTGAGCACCTGTCTCCAGGTCCCTCAATTTGACCTTTGACCCCAGAGAGCCCACTTTCTTCCCAAAGCCCTCTTGTGGTGACACAAACTCTTGGCATATGGGGTTTTACCATCAGACTATACAAATGGCCTTCCAGAACCATCTATCCTTCTGATACATGGTGAAACAAAACCACACTACCGAAAGCTATCTCTTAGAATCCCATGAGTGCCAGTGAAGGCTTCTAAGCTGCCCTTCGATACTAGAATCACACCAGTTTGTAAGTTTTCGGCCCCAGGTTTTTGTGCTGTTCTGCTTTCCCAGGAGGTACATATGAGAACCTCCTACGTTAGGGGGATTTGTGGACCCAGGAGCCAGGCTGCCCTTTGCCAACAGGGTGTCCACTCTCTGAGCTAAAAGTGGAAGCTCAGGTGAGACCAGACCCCTTCTGGGCACCTCCTATTAGGTCACTGCTGGTTCACATCATTGCAACATGTCCTAACTCAAGGCCAAACCCAGAGTTTCTGTGGTTCTGGGTTTTCCATTTGATGTGGTTTTGAAACTACAACTAATCCTTAAAGATCATCTCTATTTCAAACCGCACTCAAGGCTATTTTCCAGGAAGGAGGGTAGACCTGCTCCAAACTTCCTCGTCCCCCTTTGATCTTAATGACCAATTAACTTAGTTTACCACCAAACTGGGCATCGGTGGCAGAGGAGAGAAGGCAGAAGGTACTCAGGGAAAAACTGTCCCAGTCACCCACTTTTCCTTCACAAGGCCGAGTCAGACCCCACCATCTGTGGCAGTCCTGGAGCCTCAAGCTGTGAGCTGTACCCCACCCTCCCACCCCCACAAAGGGTGCCTCTCAGGCCGGGCTCAGGCCTCACAACACCAGCTACAGATGTTCCTTCCCATTCAGCTCTGGGCTGTTACGTTCTACCAAAGGGGGAGTAGCAGTCACCAATAAAAGGAGGAAATAAAAGGCAATGTTGGCTGACAGCCAAGCAACAGCTGAAAGATATCACTTTGAATTGTCACATTTTTCTCTCTTTGGAAATTTGTTCTAAAACACACACACACACCACACACACACACACATTTCTCTGTAAAGTGGTTCCACACTGTTTCTCGCAGCAAATGTGATGATGAATAGGACAACAATTTTCAATTTAAAGTTTGTTTTCTCACAAACTTTTTCAAATGTCATCTTTGTGTGTGATGTAGCTTCCGTCCATGCCTCCTACCGGCCAGGTGAAAGCAACACCGCCCTTCCTGCCTCATGATGCATGAGTTCTGTGTTCTCTTCATCGAGTCACAGTCACACTGGAACGAGCCTGTCAGGGAGCAGAAGAGGTGGTGGTTGGATGTCACTCAGAACAGGAGCTTCCAGCCAAGCTCCCCACCAATGCTGTGTTCCAAGATGAGTGTGGTGTGGGCATACACCTGCTGGGGGTTAAGAAATTGCTGGATATTGTATGGGGTTAGGCCCTTGTTATTAGCTCATTTTTATCGTCACAGCCCTTCAATGACATAGAGTACTTTTTCATATAATTTCAAGCATCCCACCTGGGTGCCTGGATTGTGTTCTTCCTGAGATCTGGGCATATTAATTGCATAGTGAGGACAGGTGGGGACCCATCTGGACTAAATTACAGGGGAACCAAGGGAAAACTCATCCTAAGAGATGACTGAGCTGAGGTAAGCCTCTATGGCTAACAAGGAGCGGTCATACAGACATGGTCAGGTGCCTGCCCCACACTGCTCTCCACTCAGACCCTGCTGACACACACCTGGGGGAAGCCCCGAGGGTTTGGAGGGACCAACAACTGAAGAACTGATCTAAGATGTCCACGGGCCTCAAACACTGGGAGCAGCGGGGCCAGTGGGATTGGCTGTGGTGACTGCAGGAGCAGCCCTGAGGAGCCTGAACATCAGGGGTTTGCTGATAACCACTGACTGGCCATGAAGAGACAGCAGCACGTCCATGGCCCTTCGCATCAGGCACTGCATGTCCTGATGGCATGTCCCAGACGTTACCACTGCCCAGGAAGCACCTCAGAATAAAACTGAAGAGGTCTCCCTGGCTGGTTTGGTTCAGGGGATAGAGCGTCTGCTGTGGACTGAGGGATTCCAGGTTCGATTCCGGTCAAAGGTACATACCTGGATTGCGGGCTCAAACCCCTGTGGGGGGTGTGCAGGTGGCAGCCGATCAATGATTCTCACCATTGATGTTTCTATCTCTCTCTCCCTCCCCCTTCCTCTCTAAAATATATATATATATATATATTTTAACTGAAGATGTTCAGAATTTATGCAAAAGCTTTGGGGCAAAGAGGTTGTGCCCACTACGTGAGTTGCCCAAATACCTTACAGAACGTTGCCTATCTTCACCAGGTTCCACTGAGGCAAGGCCTGGACGCTGGAGGGCTGTAAAGCTCACAGCCCAGGTCTCCTGGGTGTTCAGCCCCACAGCCTCACGGAGCCCTCTTGTTTCAGCTCTCTCTCCATTCACTCCAACCAGTCCTTTCACAGACCTTTGGACCAGTTCCTCAGGAGGTGTGTTTTTTCTATTTTAAATTTTATTTTCACTCCCAACCAACACAGGCTGAGCTCTCCAGGCTGTCTGCAAACTTGGCTGTTCCCATCACCAGTGTTTTCATATATCTTTTACATTCTGTCGTCTAGGTATGCTTTCAATATGACCAAAATCACACACACATCACTTTGGATGATACCTTCCAAATGTCTTTTCAAAATGTAGCTTTGTTTTTCATCTGATTATAAAGATAACACATGCATTCAAATAAGACAGAGAAGAAAGCAGAGTCACATTAACAAATTTGGCAATGCCAAACCAGTATTTCTAGTCTCTGCCATATCCACAGGCCAAAGGGAAGTGAAGAAGGTTTGGTTTGGTCTTGGTTCTGTTAGCCAGTCTCTGCAAAGCGGACACATGTGGGGAGCCCCATGGGACAAAGACTGGGCAGCATAGTCAGCTCGCCATCTCTGCCACCAACAGCCGAGCTGCCAACATCCGCTTTGACTTGGAGAATTCAGACTTGTGTCTGCAAAACTTCTCTGAGTACATTAAGTAAACAGTCAGAAATGCCAGGCGGTTTTGTGATCTCCCTGCTTAATTTCTGGAACCGACTTTCTCCTTAGTATCACTTGCCATTTACCCCTCAATACCTCTCCCTGGCGTAACTTATATTTTGACAGAGATAATACAGCACTTGAACAAACTTTCACTAAGATAGTCTCTCCTAAACCAAAGGGATTTTTGCAAGAACAGGATATAAACTCACTGAGGGAATCAGTGACCTGAAATTGCCCAGCAAGCAGATGCTTAGAAACTTGCCTTCCACAAAGATGAGTAGACCTCAGACCAAGAAGTGGTGCCACCACAGTAACGGTGTCATTAGCAATCAAGTTTCACCAGGCTTTGGTATGACAGGTGAATTGTGGGCCTTTCCTTGCAAGTGAGCTCTTATGGTCATGATTTCGGCCAGAATTCTCATGTGTCTGCATCTGGAGGAATGGAAGGCAAGGATGCTTGGGTTACTGGATGGGGGAGGGCATTTCTAAGCTTGGGAAGCAGTCCAGTCCCATCCATTGGTGAAATGGGAGAATGAGACTCTCTGATCAAAATGCACTTAGTCCTCCTACTGACCAATGTGGTAAAGGCATGATGCTGTGATGTTGTGCTCTCCCAGGCAAAAACAAAAAAGGAAGAAAGGAAGAGGAAGAAGAAGGAAGGAAGGCACATATTCCTAGAAGAGAACTGCACATGCTCTCAACCATAATGGCTTAGAGTGATCATAGCTCACAAAAGAGCCTGCTGCTTCTGGGACTGGTGGGCACAGAACAGCAGAAGACTGGTGTGTGTGGGTAGGGAGAGAGGGCGTCCCAGCCTGGGAAAGAACAAGACAAGCTGATGAACTTGGGAGGAAGGAAGTCTAGGAGTTGGGAAGGAGCAGGGAAGGTTTCCTGGAAATCTCTGACTCCTTGTCTTAACTTCAATAGCCACTCAATTGCCAAACCATATCATCACCTTCTGATAAATTTGAATCCACCATCTCTATGGCCATTCCCTCTTTTAGGACTCTGTCACTCTCATTCAAGTTAGAGCTTCCCCCTAGCTCCCACTCTTGCTCTTCAATCTATCCTCCAAAAATTCCTTTGATTCGTTTTGAGATATATATATTCAATGTCATGTACCCTGGTCAAAGCCACCTAAGTGGTCAAAGCCACACTTCCAAGGAGGTGCATGCTTCCTCAGCATTGCTTACCTACCCCTTCACTGCCCGTCTCTGCTGCCCCTTAGCTCCAAGTCTCACTCTTCCCAGACTTGCACGCAACATTCCTGCCAAACTCATAGTCATCCTGCTCCTCCAGAAAGGCATCTGCACCTGCCTCTCAGCCCCACTCTGCTGTTCTGTTCCTCTGCCTAGACCTTCTTCTGCTCCTTTCACCTTGCTTATTCTCAAGTCACTTAAAAGTCACTGCCTTGCAGATTCCATCCTGATCCTAGCAGATGAGTGATTTTAACCGGCTGCACATGAAAATCATCTGATGAGTGTAAACAGAAACTATACCAATGCTCAGGCTGGCCCTCCCCTAGAACAATTAAGTCCACCTTCCCGGGGGGAGCGGTGGTTGCACCTGGGCCAGGAGAGTCTACCGGAAAGCCAGGTTTGATTGCTATTGGCCTCATCTATGCCCCCAAGTCATAGACATGCGCTTGTCACTATCACAGCACTTGTTATAAAATGAGAGTGCTTAGCATTGTCATCATATTTTCATCCTTCCTATCCCAAGAATCGTTGACATGCTATTCTAGTATGCATACTTCTCTCTTGATTTTTTGTAAATTTGAAACCAATGCCCCTCTTCCTCATCAGGCCACCTCCCAAAAGCACTTGACACGTAAAGGGATAATACCTGTGTGCTCTTTGGCCACCTAAGACACCAGGTGCTGCATCTTCATGAAACAAAGCTAACAAATGAGGCCACATATTAGAATGGAGCTTGCGGGAGGCTCTCAGGCTCCGGTTGCAGGTACCAAAGCATCTCTGCCCAGAAAGGCTCTCTACCCCAAGGTCTGAACAAAGAACTGTTCTCGTCATTGTTTATTATGAAGAGCCTATAAAGATTCATGCAGATTCCTCAACAGTGCCTGCAACCCTGGCCTCTTGTTGATGGCTGAGTGATACTAGTATCTTTGTTTTTAGAGCACAGCTCATAACATCAGCTAGAATCACTCAGGGCCAGTTAATCAGAAGGAAGAGGCGATAATGGCATCTTTATGATACACAGTTATGT
>PVJN01045846.1:0-16701 GCA_004026805.1 Lasiurus borealis
GTACAGACTTAAAATTTTATAGATAAGAAAACGGAGCAGAGGTGTTAAGTAAATTACCTAAAGTCACATAAATAGTAAATGGCAAACCTGGGATTCCTGCCCACGGCTATTCCGATTCTGGTTCTGTTTTCTAATGAGAATTCCATGAGCCAAAGGAATGACTCAGGCGAGGCTTTCAGAAGAATGAATGGATGCTGAGGCAAGGGTCTCCAAGGAAGAGCGACTCACCTTCTCCTTTGGCAAAAAAAAAAAAAAAAAAAAAAAAGAGAAGCAAGTCTCTGTCACAGGTAGGGAGGCATGTGACATGAGGGAAGATGCGGGATCTGGAGTCAGACCGGCCTGCGTGAAAATCTTGGCTAAGTTACTCCTTCGCTGAGGGGCCTTGGACAGGTTATGTATCCACCCTTAACCTCATGTTTCTCATCTGTGAAACGGGGATAACAATGCCTACAGAGTTGTTTTCAGTGGTTAAAAATAACCCTCGTAAAGTGTCTTGCACACAGTAGGCATACAATACGTGGCAGTTAAAAATATAATATCCTTTCACAAGTACCTTGGCAGCATTTCCCCAAGTGTGTTATTAATCAGCATTATGTAATAAAAAGAGAAAAAAAGATTAAAGCGATGTTAAGTGAGGGGACAATTAGTCAAGTAAATCTGGGCGAAGCTGTTAAGCCAAGTTAAACTGCTTATTTACTGCAGGACTTCTTTGAGCCTTCAAATTGCAAAGATGCAATAGGATTCTCCACGAGGAAGCGTTTTCCCAGTTTATTTGATTAGAGAGCCCCGTTTTTATGGGAGTCTTACAGGACTGGTGCTCTTGGCACGCATGTTAGGAAGAAGCACAGGTCTGGTGAGTTTGGGGAACAAAGCTTGGGTTCCTCGGGCCCAGCCACCATTTAGCATTTGCTAGTTGGCGGTACCTCCAGAGCCATCTCTCATCTCCGTTTATTTCTCCCTAACGCAGGACTTCTTCGTCTTACAAATGTCACAGGACGAAGCTCTGAAGAGTGATTTCCAGCTTCCATTCAAGTGAAAAGTTCAGCTCCCAACAGGACGAGGCAACATCCACAAAGCAAACCCAGCAAGACCCACGGGGCCAAGGCATTACTGGGCCTCTCAGGATGCAGGACACCGCTCCTTCCTCCCTCCTGCTTAAAGGTGCAGGTTACTCCACAGACCACCAGAAGGTCCCGGCCTGGAGAAGAGAGACGCTGCCACTTACACAGAGAAGAACAGGTCAGCCCCTCCAGAGTGACCCTGCTCAGGCTCCTGTCCATGCGCCTGTCAAAAGCCGGCCTGGCCCGCGGAGGGGGGAGAGAATTAAAGAGAGGATCGGCTTTTTATTTTCATGTAAAAAGCACTTGCCTCCGGGTTATGGACGTTATTGCATTTGTGTAGTGCAGCACTTTACTGCTGCCCTCAGCTTGCAAGTATCACAGGATCCTAGTGGCAGTACTTTTATAACCCTTGATCAATAGCTTATTTCTATCGCCCTCAGTCCCAGCTGCCAATCCGTTCTGTATAATGTGGAAGGCAGACCTCGCTGCTCTCCAGCTGTACATGTTATGAATGTAAACTGTGAAAGCGACATATGTATGTGAGTGTGTGCATTGAGCAGGGGACACGGGGATTTTGAACAAGGAGTGACAAAAAACGGGCCCCTTGTTCTTGGAGACGACCACAAAGCTGGTAGTTTTCTTACTAGTGAATTTCTCTCTCTCTCTCTCTCTCTCTCTCTCTCTCTCTCTCTCTCTCTCGGAAAGGGGGTATGGAAACATGCAAATTCCAAGAAAGAAAGGGCTGAGGTTGTCATTTATCGCCCTCGGATTCCCAGTACCTAGAGGGAACCCAGCACAAAGTAGGTGCTCAGGAAATGTGTGTGGCTCTGGTTAGCGGTGGGAAGGGAGGAGGAGAGTCCCAGAGCATCCTCATCCTCCTGAGGCTGCTTGAGCAGAGCAAAGGATGAAGGTTGCCCACAGCACCGGGGACCACAAACAGCGCTGTGTGTCTGCTCTGTTTACGGCTCGCTGCGAGGCACGCTGGGAACCAGAGAACTAAGGTGACGGATGTAACCCGCTACCGCTGTGTGTGTCTCCTCGGATCGCAGTCAGCCAGGCAGCCCCTTAGGGGGCAGCTACTCCCCTCACCTCGTTCCCCCCACCTCGGAAGCCAGTTGGAGGAGCCATCCACTCGAGGAGAGGCCTTGAAGCAGGACCCCCAGGCTCCCCAACATTCTCCAGCGCCAGGAAACTGACTCTGGCTCGCAGGGAGGCAGCCAGGCCTGCCCTTGTCTGAACCTGCGTCCTTGAGGCTCAGCCAAACCTCTCCGGGCTCGGCGGAGGGGATGTGGAGGTGACATTCTCCTCCTGCCACTCAGCATCTTTTACACCGTCCTCCTCGGCCGGGAGAAGGCGCGTGACCTCACCCACCGGAGGCTGGGGCCAGGGGCGCTGAGAACTCTCCTTCTCCCCGCGAGGGGAATTGGTCGCAAGTGAAAAGACACAGCTCCCAGGAAAAATCAGAACCTGGAGTGGGTCGGCAGGTTCTTTCTGTCCCAGTTCCTTGGGCTGCCCGTGGTGGAAGTCCACGTCAGGCGGAGGTAGTGGACGAGGCAGAGACTTCGCTGGGAGCATATCGGGGTGTCCCGGGGGCCAGAGGGCCTGGCCCCGCGCCCTGGAAGGGGTGGGAAGGAGGATCAGTGACTCCCCGTGTCTGCCGGCTGCCAGCTGCACTGGTTTCCTCCTCCTTGGGCTCCACTGGAGTTCACAGCCTGGCAGGGTGCGGGGGGGTTAGGGGGTAAGTGGGGGGTCGGTGGCAGGATGGAGCAGGAGGTTGGCACCGGCCCTTCTGGCTCTGGACCACACCGCCTGGAGTGCCCCGTGAATTAATATGTTTAATAAGTCCGGCAGTTATCCCGTGAACAGAACATTTTGGTGGCACTGTGTTTTCGGTGTGAAAAGCATCCATTTGTTCAATACAAACATGAAATATGCACCGTCCTTTCTGTCGCCTTGTTTCTTGAGGCACCAGGGACCTGGGGAAACACTAGCGGGCTCTCAGGCCCCACCTAGGAGGTGCGCTTGGCACTGCGTGGAACAGCGCCCCCCCACCCCCCACCCCACCCCCGTCCCAGCCCCCGGCCTGGCCAGCCAGACGCTGCAGCTCTCAGGCCCAGGCCCCAGCGTCCAGGGGACAGACTCTGCCCGGCTCGGCGTGGGCCACAGGTGCCCCCAGCTCGGTGCGCGGTGATATCGAGAGAAGAAAAAATGGGCTGGATGGACAGACACCCCACCATGTCTCCGCTATCCTGTCAACTTCGTGGGTTCACCCTGAGCAGATGCCCAGCTGCGGCGAAGCTGCGGCGGGTCTCTGGCTGGGCGAGCAGAGGAGCGGGAGGAGGGAGGGGCGCACCTTGAGACCCTGCTTTCTCCAGGCTTGTCTTCCTAGTTCTTCTTTATGTTCCGATATTTTTTTTCCTTATTTGTAATGTACTGTTTTATCAGATGTTTTCTTCTGAGTCGAAATCCTTTGTGGCAACAAAAGGCAAAAATAAACAACTAAGTGATGTCCGGGTTTGTACTTAATGGCATCAAATCAACACACTTCTTGGAGGTTTCCCACGATCCTAGCCGTCCTCCCTTCCTTCCTTCCCTCCCTCCTTCTTTTCCTCTTTCTTTCTTTTGTTTTTTAAGAATAAAAGCAATATGAATTACCTTTGAAAAAACATGTATAAGCAGGGAAATATGACCTTAAAGAAAAAATCATCCAAAAGCTCCCCAACCCCCACCCCACCCTCATCCAAGCGATAACTGCTGTGAACATTGTGGGGTGTACAACTTTCCAGGTAATTTTCCATTAAATGAACCCCGCTTTTAAAATACCCTGCTATCACATCGACTTGTATCGTATTTTTAAACTTAGCAACATATCTTTCTTTTTACATCATTGTATATTATTCTGGAAACATTTTATTTCTGAAACTGGAATCAGCGTTGTTATTTTGACATATAAAATATTCAACCAATACAGAGAAATAAAGGTGCCTTCTCAATCCCACTTCCTGAAGATAATCACTATTATTAAAAAAGAAACCCTTGCCGAAACCGGTTTGGCTCAGTGGATAGAGTGTTGACCTGCAGACTGAAAGGTCCCAGGTTCGATTCTGGTCAAGGGCATGTACCTTGGTTGCAGGCAGATCTCCAGTGTGGGGCGTGCAGGAGGCAACTGATCCATGTCTCTCTCATCGATGATTCTAGCTCTCTGTCCCTCTCCCTTCCTCTCTGTAAAAAATCAATAAAATATATATTTTTTAAAAATGCATGTTTACATAAACATTCAAAGCACATAGTGTTTTGTCATCTGTTTTTCCTACTTATCGCGAGGTCATGAGTATCTTTCCACGTCAATACATATAATGCATCATCCTTCTTAATGGCTATATAGAATTCCACCCATTGAATAAGTGTTCATAATTAATCACCTTTTGTTGGAACCATTTCCGTTATTTCCAATTTTTTTACTATTATAAGGAATACTACACTAACCATCATTGTATACACATTTGCATCATGTCTGATTATTCCTTTAGAAAGAACTCCTTAAAAGGAAAATGGTGAGAAATATAGGCTACATCTTTTAAAATTTGATTCATATTAAGTAGTTCTGTAGAAAATTGTACCAATTTACATTTCACCAGCATGTATGAGATGAGCTGATTCTGCACACCACCCCCAGCATTAGCCATTATCACTCTCTCTTATCCTTGCCAGTATGATGGCTAAAAAATAATACTTTATGGTGGTTTCAATCTGTAAGTCTTTGATTACTGGTAAGATCAAGCATGTTTTTATACCTTTCCTTGTCAGTTGAACTTCATTTATGAATTATCTGTTTATGTTCTTTGCCCATTTTATTTTATTGAAGTATTCTCTGATTTTTTCCCATCGGTTAGTAAAAGTCATTTGTATATTAAGACAATTAGCCTTGACATTTATGTTGCAATTGTTTTTTCTCATTGTGTCCTTTGCCATAGAAAGCTTTTATTTTTATCTATTTGTATCAGCCCAAGGAAAAGAAAGTCAAGCAGCCGGGCCTTAAACCGGAAAATAATAACAATTTAATTAACCTGAAATCCAGAGGGAGGTGGTCTCAGAATCGGTTCGGTGGTTCAGAGATGTTACCAGTCTCTACATCTTTCAGATTTGCCATCTACAATGTGTTGGCAGTGTCTCCCCTTGTACGATGAGAAGGCTGCTACACCCCAAATATGACATGGTCATACTCCAATCGGGAAGGGAAAGGATGGGGACAACATTTTTTTTTTCAGCTCACAGATCTGTTGTCTCACCAGGAAGGAAAATCTTTCCCAGTAGTGCCCAGCAGATTTTTATTTACATCTCATTGACAATCAGTTGTGTCTGCCAAAATAGTCAAACCTGTCAATCATTTCCTCCATGACTTGTGGCATAGTATCATATTACCAAAGGCCCTCCCTGCCCCCCAAATTATTTTAAAATGTACTTCAGTTTTATCTTTGTGAATGTTCCGATATTCTGTTTTGTTAATTTCCAAATCTTTAAATTATCTGGGATTTATTTTTGGGTGTGGATTGAGATAACTTTGCTTTTTTTCCTAAGGTTATTCAGCGATACCAATAACTTTGTAGCCTAACGCTTCTACCCCTCGACTCTAGCGGTCTATCTCCATTATCTGTTTTTTTCTGTATCAGAACCACAATGTTTTTCATCACGAAAGTTTTATAGGTAGTTTTTATATCAGGTAGAACAAGTAATTTTTTTTCTTCATAATTTTCTCAGCTACTTCCGTTTGTTTATTCTTCTAAATTAGTGGTTCTCAACCTTTCTAATGCTGCAACCATTTAATATAGTTTCTTGTGTTGTGGTGAATCGTAATGTAAATATCTGTGTTTTCTGATGGTCTTAGGCGACCCTGCTAGTGGTTCTCAACCTGTGGGTCACTGCTGTAGAGCTAAGACCATCAGAAAACAGGTCACGACCCACAGGTTGAGAACCGCTGTTCTAAATGATTTTTAGGATTAGTTTAACTAGTCCTCTCCCCCGTAACAAGTGTTCTTTTTTGGAATTTTTATTGGAATTACATTAAAATTATAGATTAATTTAATTTTTATATGTTCTGATTGATTTGAGAGAGAGAGAAAAACAATGAGCAGCTGCCTCCCACATGCATTCACTCTGATTGGCGATTGAACCCACAACCTAGGCAGGTGACCTGACCAGTAATCAAGTCTGTGACCTTTCACTGCAAGGGACAATGTTCAACCAACTGATCCACACAGGCCAGGGCAATTATAGATTAACTAGAGACCTGGTGCACAAAATTTGTGCATGGAGGGAGTGATGGGGGAGATGTCCCTCAGCCCAGCCTGCATCCTCTCCCATCTGGGACCCCTCAAGGGACGTCTGGTAGGGATTGGGCCTAAACAGGCAGTTGGACATCTCTCTCACAATCCAGGACTGCTGGCTCCCAACTGCTTACCTGCCTGTCTTCCTGATTGCCCCTAACTGCTTCTGCCTGCCAGCCTGATTGTCTCCTAACCACTCCCCTGCCAGCCTTATTGATACCTAACTGCTCTCCTGCCAGCCTGTTTGCCCCTAACTACCTTACCCTGCAGGCCTGGTCACCCCTAACTGCCCTCCCCTGCAGGCCTGGTCTTCCCCACAACTGCTCTCCCCTGCAGGCCTAGGTCCCCACCAACTGCCCTTCCCTGCTGGCCTGATCACCCACAACTGCCCTCCCTTGCAGACCTGGTCCCTCCCAATTGCCCTTTCCTGCCGGCCATCTTGTGGTGGTCATCTTGTGTCCACATGGGGGCAGCCATCTTTTGTGTTAGAGTGATGGTCAATTTGCATATTATTTTATTAGATAGGATTAGATAGTATAGAGGCCTGGTGCATGGGTGGGGGCTGGCTGGTTTGCCCCTGAAAGGTGACCTGGATCAGGGTGGGGGTTCCTTTGGGGCATGGGGTGGCTTGGGCTAGGGGCCTATGGTGGTTTGCAGGCTGGCCACGCCCCCTGGTGACCAAAGCAGAGGCCCTGGTATCTGGGATTTATTTATCTTCTCTAATTGAAACTTTGCAGCTTGAGCAGAGGCCTGGGTCCTCCAGGGCAGGGGGAAAGTTTGGCTTCCTTCATTGCCAGGGAAACCCAAGCCTTCTGCTCTCTCTGTGGCTGCAGCCCTCTTGGTTGGGTTGATTTGCATACTTGCTCCTGATTGGCTGATGGGTGTGGCTTGTGGGTATAGCAGAGGTACAGTCAATTTGCTTATTACTCTTTTATTAGATAGGCTTTTAGAAGACCACACATCTGCCAAAACCGGTTGTAAAAAATAAATAAAATATATTTAAAAAAAAAAGACGACACATCTTTATCAGTATTTAGTCTTCACTTCTCAGATCATGGCATGTTCTTCCCCATTTTTTAAGTTTTCTTTATGTTTTTTAGGAAGGTTTTATAGCTTCTTCATAAATATTCATTTTTGTTGTTTATTTATATTTTATTTTTATGCCAATTGTAAATGGGATTTTTATATTAATTGGAAGGCTAAGGAAGGACCATTCTTGCTATCCTTTGATATAACCTATTTGGTTATGACTGTTTTTAAATATCATTCGATTTAATTTGCTAATATTTTATTTAGCATTTATTCCCAAAAGAGGTTGGGCTATTTTTATCCTTTGAAGGATTTTTATAATAAAGTTTGTAAGTTTATAAATGAATTAGGGAACTATCAATCTTTACCTTCCTTTAGAACTGCATTATCTAACACAGTAGCCACTAGCCATGTGCAGCACTTGAATATTTGAAATATAGTAACTGCAACTGATTATCTAAATTTCTAATTTAGCCCTAGCCACTTTGGCTCAGTAGATAGAGCTTTGGCCTGCTGGCTGAAGGGTCCCGGGTTCAATTCTGGTCAAGGGCATGTACCTCGGTTGCAGGCTCCTCCCCAGCCTGGGCCCACCCAAGTCAGGGTGTGTTCAGGAGGCAACCAATCAATGTGTTTCTTTCACATCAGTATTTCTCTGTCTTCCCCTCTCTCTTCCACTTTCTAAAATTCAATGGCAAAATATCCCCAGGTGAGGATTAAAAAAATTAAAATAAATGTCTAATTTAATTTAACTTATATTTAAATTTAAAAACTGATCCTCAATTCAATTACAGGAGAGCTTAAGCATATTTGGAACAATCTGGGTATGTGAATCTACCTTTCAGTTGTAAATGTCATGAAATCTAACTCTTCAGATATCAGTATTTCTGATAAAAATTTAGCATCTTGCTATAAATGTAAAATACACAGTGGAGTTCAAGGACTTAGTTTAAAAAAATAACAAAGTATCCTATTTATAATTTTTATATTGATTACATGCTGGAATTATATTTTCACATATTGGATTAAATAAAATACATCACTAAAATTAATTTCACTTGTTTTTTACTTTTTTATGTGGTTACTATAAAATTTTCAATTACATATGAGGCTTGCATTATATTATTGACACTACTGCTCTAAATTTTTAAATAATAGCAATTATCTGATCCTTAATATTTCCTAGGACCACATTTATTTTCTATAACTATGTGTTGTCCCATCAAATGAATGAACTAACATGTGTTTAATTAATCTGTTATTATTATTATATATTTAAATTATCCTTTTTTTTCTTTCTTTTAACAATTATGAACAATTTTGTGTTTAACAGATTGTGGCTGTATCTCTGTGTAGGGAAGCAACCTGATCGGATTTGGTTTTTGACAATCACATTGGTTGGATTGTAGAGAACAGGTTGGCCAAGGCCAAGCATAGATTCAGCCAATTAGGAAACCACTCCCCATGTTCTGAGGAGATGGGGCTGGTGGAGATGGAAAACAATGGGCACTTTCCAGAGATACTTAGAACACGGAGTCAGTAGGACTTGAAATGAATGTGCTATTGGAATCACGGTAAGGAGACCATCAAGGATGAGTCCTGAGGTTCTCGGGCAACCAGAGGTTGGTGAGACAGTCCCTGAACTGAGAATGCTACAGAAGGGCCAGTGTGAAGGAATAAGCAAGCCCTGGACTTCAGTTTTGGAATGGTGAGTCTAACATGTTCTCGAGGCATCCAGTGGAGATGTGGCCAGGTCTAGGGCAGGAAGAGAGGGAGAGAAGGAAGAGCGAGAGTCACTGGTACAGAGATAATACCAGTGGGATTGTCTGGGGAGAGAATATAGATTGAAAGAGCTGTGTGGGTGGGTGGAGAGACGTGACTAAGCCCAAGCGCTGAGTAACATCAATATCGAAAGCAGGTGGCGAAGGAGGGGTCAGGAGTGGAGACTGGCAGAGTGGCCAGAGGGTAGAACTGGGCCAGGAGAATGGGGAATGCACTGTCACAGAAGCCGAGGAGAGGGAGCATTTTAGGGAGAGACCGTCCACCATCGTTGCGAGATTGAGAGCAGAAACTGAAAGGAAAGGAAAGAAAGGCCTGTTGCTCCATCTCACTGTCAATCAAAAAACTACAAATTAAAACAAGAAGATATCACTGTTCAACCACCAGATGGTTAAGATTTTCAAGATTAATAATATCCAGCGTGAGCAAAGAGAGGGGAAGGGTGAGTCTCACATTGTCGGCAGGAATGTAATGGCGCTAACTTTTGGTCCTGACAGCATCTATCAAAATATAAACTACATCCACTCTATGACCCAAGAATTTCTCTCCTAGGTATCTCTCCTAAGGAAATACTCACCCTGTGCAAGAGGTTGCGATTACAATACTGTTTACCACAGGTTTTTTGTTTTTTTTTTTGGTAAAACTAAAACTAAAACAAAAACTGCTAACAACATAAATGTCATTTGGTAGAAAGAAAAGAAAGGCACATGCCATTGAATACTGGGCAGTTTGAAAGGGGCAGAGACTGTCCCTCCTTTATCAGGAATTCGGCCTTTCTCTCTCTGCCCACCTTTCATTTTTCTCTTACGGTCTATCTGATCTTTGCTGAAGCTTAGCCTCCCTATAATTGAAGACAGAAAAACCTTCAAAATTCCCCCCAAAATGGATCTTTAATGGCAAATTTAGAGCACAGTGAAAGGCAGTGAATTAAAATAGTTTTGAACCCAGAGAGTTATTATGACCCTACCTTTAAAAATCCCACCTCAAATGTTGGATAAGAATGGCCTCTTTACTCCTTCCAGAATCAGAAGGACACCTGAGCAGCCTGGATGACTCCTAGGACGGCATCCTCCCGGGTCGGACTACCTTCCAGCGTCATAGGGCGAGCCTGCCCTGACTACTGGCTTCTCACTGCATTTCTCTCAAATTCTCATCTCTTCCCTGCAGGCGTTTACCGAACAAAACTGCACTTGGGGACATTAAAAGGCTGGTTCAATAAAGATGGCGGCGATGGCAACTTTTGTGTGGGCCCTTGGGACACAGGTTCCAGCACCTGTGCAGGGACTCGAACTAGTTTCTCCCCCCATACCCTCCTCTCAATGCTTTCTTAATCTGAACACTGCCTTTCCCAGAACAAGGTCCTTTCGTTTTGTATGTATTGTTAGATTTTTTTTTTAAGATATATTTTATTGATTTTTTTTACAGAGAGTGAGAGGGATAGAGAGTGAGAAACATCGATCAGCTGCCTCCTGCATGCCCCATACTGGGGATGTGCCCACAACCAAGGTACCTGCCCTTGACCGGAATGAAACCTGGGACCCTTCAGTCTGCAGGCTGATGCTCTATCCACTGAGCCAAAATGGTTTTTTGGCTGTATTGTTAGATTTTTTAAAAAATAATGATTACATATCACTATAAAAATAGTATACAATTATTAAAATAGAGATTTATTAAAATTATATTAATAAGATGATTTAAAAAATAGAGATTTTTTCCACAGTAGTGGGGTGAGGGAAGGGGAGCAGCCCTTCTAATAGCTTTCTCTGCCTTTATCCTTTACAACTGAGTTATTTCCCACTTTTCAGGATGACATCCTATTTTTACTCAATGACAGCTACATCTAGTCTCTGAGTATTTGTCCTCTTCCCACAGCATTTGGTATGATTAGTCCACTGGCATAAAATACAAACAACATCATCTACCTGGTCTGAAAGGCTCTGAAGTTAGAAGCCATGGATCTGGTCAGGAGCCCAGCAAACGGTCACAAAATGTTGGATAAGAATGGCGTTGTGTTTGTCTGGAAATAAAGCTCTCTCATTCTATTTGTCCCACATTCCCTTTTCCTTCGTCACTGCTGGATTTTTGTCATCTCCGTTCGTTTCCTATTGATGCATGATACATCACCACGAATTTAGTGGCATAGACAACCCCCATTTATGATCTCCAAGTTTCCATGAGTCGGAGGTGGCCTGGCTTAGCTGGGTCCTCTGCTCGTCGTCTCTCTCACAAGGCTACCGTGCAATGGCAGCCAGGGCTGGGGTCTCATTTGAGACTCAGAGTCCTCGTCCAAGCTTTCATGGTTTTGTTGGCAGAATTCACTTCCTTGCAGTTTGCTTCTTCGAGGACAGCAGGATCTTCTTGCATCTCAGAAAAGGGCAAAGCCTTCTTTTAAAGAATTCGCCTGCTTAGGTCAGGCCCACCCAGGAAAATCTCAAAGCCAGCAGATTAGGTACTTGAATTACATCTGCAAAAATTCCTTCACCTTTGCCATACAATGTAATCTATCAAAGGAGTGATGGCCATCAAACTCGCATGCCCCATCCACACTCAAGGGGACAGAAGCATACAAGGGCCATTGGTGGTCATCTTAGAGTTGTGCCTACAAAACTGTATTTTTATACAGAGCCATCATAGGCACATGAGAAGTAGAAGTAAGCAAAAAGAACAATACATTAAACAATTAGAAATACCACCACCTAGAGACAACCAGTCTTAACATGATGGTTTAACCCTCTATACTTTCCCCATATGAATATTTTTAAAATGGGGTTGTGGCATGCATACTATATTCTGTTACTTTTTTCACCCTAACAATATTTTCAATACATCTTTCTATAGCCACAAAGAAGTGTCCAATGCATCCACTTCAAAGGCTGTAGTGTACTCCCTTTTATGAAGCTAGAATTTAGGCAGTTCACTCTTTGGGAGGAGGTGGGTGTTTAATAAACTTTTTTTTATATTTGAACAATTTTAGATGTACTATAGAAAAATTGTGACTTTAGTACAGAGGTCCATATACCTCACACCCAACTACATTATAGCTTCCCCTCTTATTAACGTCTTACATTAGGATGGTACCTTTGTTACAACTTATGAATGCATATTGATACATTATTAACATTCTTATTAACAAAGGCCATAACTTATTCACATTTCCTTGGGTTTTTACCTAAGATCTTGCTTCTATTCCAGGGCCTCATCCAGGATAATATGTTACATTTAGTTGTCATGTTCACTTAAGGCTCCTGGTGGCTGTGACAACTTCCCAGGATGCCCTTGTCTTTGAGGGCCTTGATAGTCTTGAGCATCCTCGCCAGGCCTTTTGTAGAACGCCTCTCAATTGGGAGCTGTCTGATGTTTCTCGTGACGAGTCTGGGGTTATGTTTGGGGGAGGAAGACCACAGAAGTAAGCTGCCATTTTCATCACATCATGACAAGGGGACACACTCTCATCACGACATCCCTCTTGACCTTGACCACCTGGCTGGGGTTGTGTTTGCCAGGCGTCTCCTCCGTGAAGTTGCTCCCCTTTCTTCTTCCTTCCCATCCTGTCCTCCTTGGAAGAAAGTCACTAGGAGAAGACCACCCTTCCAGCGTGGGGAGTCAGGGTCCCCCTCCCTGAGGGCAACACATCTATATCAATTATTTGAAATGTTTCTCCGTGGGAGACTTGGATTTCCTCTAGTTATTTATTTATTGAATCGTATCAGGGTGGACCTGTGGACATTTATTTTATTCTTTGGGTTATAACCCCGTACTACTTTACTTTTATTCCTCAGATTGTTCCACATTCAGCCACTGGGCACTCTCTCCTTCCGCTCCTGCCTCTCTCTGACACACTCCTATCCTTGGGGGGTTTGTTTTTGTTTGTTTTTTTCTCCTCCTTCTCCTTCTCCTTCTCCTTCTCCTTCTCCTTCTTCTTCTTCTTCTCTTTCTTGCCCCAGTCCAAGAATGAGTCTACTGAATTTTGACAGTTGGATCCCTTCCAGTTTTTTGTGTTTTTTTTTTTCCAATTTCTAGAAACTACTGCAATGAACATTCTTGAGAATATGTGATTGGATATACTTATCTGAGATTTCATTTGGGTTATAAAAGACAGAAGATGGAACTTCAACAAGGTTTTAGGCCAAATCTCTCTCTGCCTAGCCACTTTGGAAAAGAAGTTTGGCAGTTTCTATAAGGTTCAATATGCACTTTCCATATGACTGCCAATGCCAATCCTAGATGTTTACCCAAGAGAAATAAAATCACGTCCACCAAAACACCAGTACTCAATGTTCATAGCAGATGTATATCATGAAAGCCCAAAACTGGGACAATACAAATGTCTACTAACAGGTAAATGTCTAAATAAATAGAGGTATAGCCAGACGAATGGAATACTACTCAGCAATAAAAAGAAATGAACGATTCATATGTGTAAAACATAGAACCATCTACAAATATGCTGAGTGAAAGAAGTCCAACACAAAAGGGTACATTCAAAATTCTTCTTATATGAAATTCCAGAGCACATATAATTAGTCAACATGGATGGAAACAAATCAGTGCCCGCGGCAGGTGGGGTGAGATGGTGGGGGAGATTCCTACAAAGGGGTGCGAGGGAACTTGCAGAATGATGGAAATGTTCCGTATCTTAACCGTAGTAGTGAGTACCTGGGTTGATACACTAAACTCTTTGAGCTGTGCACTTGACATGGGTGCATTTTACGGTATGTCAATTATACCTCAAAAGGAAACAAAACCAGGTCCCAGATGCAGAAACAGAGTCCCTAGGACAGCGTGGAGAACGGAGTAGGCATCGAGGATGTAATCACTTTAGGCAGGGGCTCAGGGAAGGAGGCGGGGCCTCCTCTGCCCCTCCTACTCACCCTTGGCCCCTCCCACTCACCCTTGGCCAACCAGAGATTCTAATTCTGATAGGTGCCCTTCCCACTCCTCATTGCTGGGCAAGAGAAGGGAGTCCCTCCGGCTCACTCTGCCCAGCCTGGGCTTGGAGAGCATGTGGACACACAGGATGGACCCAGTCACCCTGAGACCGGAGGTTCCCTGTAACATGCCTGCTTGTTGGGTTGCAAGCAAACGGCTGGACTATGTGGGGACCCAGGCAACTTTGCCTCAGAACTTGGCAAAAGTGGAGGCACCTTACGGGCAGCAGTCTATGCCAAGGCCTCTTAGGGTTGGCAGCTGGCCTGAAATTGCCTGGCCGAGGGGTGAGTCCCAAATTGTGGCACGACCAGCAGCAACATGGCACCTCCGAGAGGAGTCAGCCCTTGGGGACAGGGGTGCAGGTGCAGGAGAGACACAGGAGCAGCGCCTCGGAGGCTGTCAGGGGGACCAAGGTTTGTGTGGACTGTGGTCTCAAGCAGCATGCCTGAGTGTCCCCCTCCCCCTGCTGGCAGTAGTGGTGAGCGATGTCCAGGACCAATTTATGGAAATTTGCGGGGAGCCTGAGGCCTATGGGGGCGAGCAGGGCATCCGTAAAAGGCTACACCTGCTGCCAGTCTAGCGGAGTTTGGAGAGTTGAGGCTTTTATGTAACGAACGCTCATTTGTTTCTTCGTGAACCTTCGCTGAAGGCCTTCCATGAGTCAGACGGTGTCTGAGTCACCGGAGAGCAACAGTCCCTGGTATCATGGGACTTACCTCCTGTGACAGTTACATCCTGTCATTTCACCTGAAGGAAAACAAGAAGGGGGATGGCAGGGGGATAGGGCTCCTCTGAGAGCACATCTCTTTGTATCTGCCGGTTGGAGAAGCTTGGACCATACTGGCTACTGGGTCAGTTCCTCATAGGACAATTTGCAGGTCAGAGAGCGTAAACATTTTAAGGCTTTTGATAAATATTGCTCAATGATTCTCCAGAAACCTTCCTAGGTAGCCTTTTTATTTTTTATTATTATTATTTTTTAAATATATATTTTATTGATTTTTTCAGAGAAGAAGGGAGAAGGATAGAAAGTTGGGAACATCGACGAGAGAGAAACATCGATCAGCTGCCTCCTGCACACCCCTGACTGGGGATGTGCCCACAACCAAGGTACATGCCCTTGACCAGAATTGAACCTGGGACCTTTCAGTCGGCAGGCTGACGCTCCATCCACTGAACCAAACCGGTTTTGGCCTAGGAAGCCTTTTTAAAGAAAGGGGAGAAATGCTACATGTTTTAGGAGTGCTTCCGAGAGTTTAGAAAGTGCCTGTGTGAAGGGTCATGAGGGCATGTGCTAGGGCTGGGGCAATAGGGAGGGAAGGAGACATATGTAATACCTGCATCAATAAATCATTTTAAAAATAAATAAATAAAATAATTTTTTTTAAGTTTGTGTGTTTTGGGGAGTGGGGGGGCAATGTCTCTTTTTCCAAGTGACACCTCAAAAGGGACAGTTTAAGCCCATTCTCAGGTCACACCTAAGATTTAGGAGCTAAACATTCTAGTCGTTGAAACACTGGTCAGAAAGACCCGCATTTATAACCCAGCTCTACCATTGATGAGTTCTCATGAACAACTAAACCACAGTTTTCTCATCTGTAAAATGGGCCTTCTAAATCATCTTGGCTCAAAGGGTTAAGTGAGGGTGAGACCATACAGCAGTGAGCAAACATAGCTTTGAATTGAACCAGCTCAGAGGTCGTGGGGCTGACCCAAGCAGGTTACTCACATTCAGCTTCGTTGACGGATTCTCAAAGACTACAAGCATGTGTGAATAACGAAGGCCGGCAAATTGAGCCCTTAAGAACTGAGACTGTGCCCTAACTGGTTTGGCTCAGTGGATAGAACATCGGCCTGCAGACACAAGGGTCCCAGGTTCGATTCCTGTCAAGGGCATGTACCTTGGTTGCGGGCACATCCCCTGTAGGCAGTTGAATTGGTGTTTCTCTTTCACCAGTGTTTCTAACTCTCTATCCCTCTCCTTTCCTCTCTGAAAAAAATCAATAAAATAGATTTAAAAAAAAGAGAGAGAGATGAGATTGTACCTAAGTACTCTGTGCCATTGTGACATTCTTTAAGCTAATAAAGCTACTGCAATAACGCCAACCTACACGTCTTTTTCCACACGAACAACTATAAACCTGCTTTTGCCCCTCCCTCCCCCCCGGTATAACTGAGGCTCTTTGCAGCGTACCCAGAGCAGAGGAAGAGGTGGTGATGTTTGTTCCGCAGTTAGCAGTACTTGGAGCTCAGTCCTTAGCACGGTCCCCTGTGAACAGGGAGGGCCCAGGCCTGCCCCAGGCCTACTTCCTGACATCATCACAGCTCCACTGCTGTCTGCCAGGATTTCCTATCCGAGCAAGGCTCCCGATCCAGGTATTAGTTAACCGGACTTTTAAAGACCCCACATGAGGCGTGTGTCTGTGTGTGCACATGTAGTTTTTTTCTCCTAGAAAGAAAGAAGGATTTTTCCACACTCCCCTGAGCAAAACCAGCTGAGCTGAGCTAGCTCAAACTTCTCGAAAACAATTCACCTCTGCCCTTAGACCCGATATGCAATGTTTCCACCCCAAAGTAGACTC
>PVJN01045847.1:0-16701 GCA_004026805.1 Lasiurus borealis
CCTTGGGTCCAAAGCGCGGCGCACCGATTGGCTGAGCAGCCGCTGCGGGCAGGAATCCGGATGTGCCTGAGTAGTCAGCGTTGGCACTCGGGACGCTAGAAATTTGGGTTTTCTGGGGGTGCTGGCAGCCCGGACGGATGGCGCAGGGCTGGGCTGGCTTCTCGGAGGAGGAGCTGAAGCGACTGAAGCAGAGTAAAGGTAACAGGACGTGCCTGCGCGGCTTGGAATGTTGGGTCTGTTGGGAGGAGGGGCGGGGCCGCCGCTTTAGAGGGAAAGGGGACGGGGAAGAGGGTGAGGTGTGCGTGTTGGGGGATGGATCTGTACGTGGGAAGACAGAATTGAGGGGCTCCGGAAGCGGACGTACTTGGAGCCGTGGGGGGCGGGGCGGGCTCAGGAGCCTGGGATCTACTTTTAGGAAAGAGAGTTCAGGGATCCGTTGCAGGGATTGTTTTTTGTTTTCCCCTCTTGGGAAAGGAATGGGACCTGGGAGAGGGGGCTGAGCCCATATAGCCTGGCGGGCTCATCTAGAAAGACTGAGGTGCAGGTGCAGGGTTGGAGAGTAAAGGAAGGAGGAGGGTCACTCTCCATTTTAGAATTGTGATGAATTCATAGCAGTGGATAATGACGGAGCCGAGGGGAACACGGGGGTCTTAATGCAAAACGTCGGTGCCTTTCATAATACATCTGGAATCTTGCATTCACTTCTGGTTGCCAGATGATTTTTTGCTGTTCTTTCCAATCCAGAGAGTCAGCAAACGAAAGGGAGTCTTTGAGAGGTTAGATGTGATATAAATACACACACACACACACACACACACACACAAAACACACATACACACATCTGTAATATAACCCAGAATTTTGTCCTTCCCTCTCTGGCTTTATAGAGTAATCACTGAATGGACTTGTACTATTCTGTTATCTTTTAATAAAGGAATTAAGTTTGTTGATACTTGGTGAGAACTCTTGTTGATATAAATGAGGCTTCCTTGGTGGTTGAAATTTTATCAAATTCTGTTTAATGATCCCGGTAATGCACACAACTTCTGTGAGTTTATACTACTCTTGATATACAACTTGCACACTGTACTTTGGGAAAAAACGAAAACCCTGAAATTAGAGGGTTTTTTTTGTTTTTTTTTTTGAGAAAATTGCATGTTGCTCAGATAGGCCTCTGCATTTTTAGTAGAGATGGGAGAATAATCTAGCGTTGACAATCAGAAAAGGAAGTAAATTGGTAACATAGGGCCAGTGAAGATTATATAGGTTGAGGAAAATTTGACTGGTCCAGAGGTCCTTTAAAACTATATCATAAAAGTCATACTACAGTGTTTAATTAATTGATTCTGTCTTGCTTGATGTCATCAAATTCTCTTACTCTGTGTTTTCAACATCCATTCATTTATTCTGATGTACAGTGTGCAAGTACGTCTGCTTCTTGTCTGACCTGAAGTTAAAGACATCAGCTTCTGCATTTAGGATGCTGAGATGAACATGGCCTCATCCCTGCCTTCAAACAGTTTCTAGTCTACTGAGGAGACAAACTATAAAAAATGTCATTGTAGATGTTGTTCAAGGACTCGCTACCTATGAGCAGGAACCTCACACTGCTGAGGGTTGGGTGCACTTTGGGATGATATCACAGAGATTATGTGTCAGGAGAGGTGAGTTTGCTGAGGGAAAGAAGACTGTGTAGAAGTCTAAATTAAATAACAGATTGATTACGTAGAACATTTTTAAATAGCTCTGCAATTTGGGATAGAGTGGGTGGGCCTTAATTTCAAAGCCTATCATTTCATAGCCAGATGTTAGGACATAGACACCAACTGACTGGTCTGTGATCCTTGAAGAAGAGAAAAGATGCATCTTTGCATACTTATAGCATCTTTGTATACTCATAACCAAACACAGTGATTGTCAGATCATCCCGACCTGCATCTAAATCTTTTTGCCTTCGATTTCTCATTTGTAAAACTAGAAGAGTTGGATCTTTACTTTTGTGGTTTCTTCCAACTATTCTCCAGCCATAAAAATATAATTAAATAATTTATGAAAATGAAGTTTGTTACCAGCAAAAATAAGGATAACAACTCTAGAAAAACCCATTTGTGCAGTGGTGAAGATTGAGACTGTTCTCAACACTCTTCATTATAATATTGAAAATCTGGGAATAAACCAAGTGTTCATTAATAAGGAAGTGGATAAATTGTGGTATAATCATCCAGTGGACTACTATATAGCTGGTATGAATATATGACCACATGCATTAACACATATAACTTTCATAAATACAATGTATGAAAAGAGCAAGTTGCAGGAGAATATATAGTCTGATACCATTTATGGAAGGTCAAAATCAGATAAAGCCGGTATATTTTAGGAATATAGGAAGTCTATAAAGAAAGTCAAGGGAATGAAACACAAAATTCAGGGTGGGGTGGGAAGCAAGGAGTGGAACATAGGAAGTTTCAAAGGTAGTGGTAATTATGGAATTAATTACCAACTTAAGCGGCAGTAATAAATAGCCCTAACATATCAATTGTGTAAAAAAATAAAGATTAAAAAAAAAATTTATTCCAGCTTTCTGTCTTAACATGGGTTGGCAGGTGACTCTACTCCATATAGTCACTCCACACAATACCTTGGTACCATCCTATAGGAGTTCACCATGGCAAGAGAAGATTGAGAATTAAGCATTGGCAATAAATACTTCCACCAATAAATAACGTGTCACTTCTTTTTCATTTAGCAAAGGCAAGTCATATGACTTGGAAGATGGGAAATATAGTTATTTTGTGTATTCCAAAAAGGGGGTAATGGTCTATCTTTAAACAGCAATTATATCTACTATAGCCATGTTTTATTTGTTAAACGGTTTTGTTAAATTTTTATAATCTATTAGAGGCACTCAGCCTGGCCTGCCCCTCACCATCCAGGAGCCCTCAGGGGCGGAAGGTGACCCCACAGTCAGGGGAAGGCAATGTCCCCATCACATCTCTGCTGCTGCCGCTGCTGGCAGCACAAGAGTCAGGTGGCCCTGGGTACCTGAGCCTATGGCAGCCCTGAGTGGTTGGGCAGCTGCCATCCGAGGCTTACTTGAGCCTCCAGCCGGCCCTAGGCAACTGGGGGACTGAGAGGACTAGGAGACTCCAGAGGCAGGTGCGTGGAGTGGCCAGACCCGCCTGGGGGTGGGCCCGGCTGTGCCACGTGCCTGCTACCCTGTTGGGGCTGAGAGGACTGGGCACTGCCATCCTGTGGCTCTGGACACCGCTATCTTTGAGGGCATATAGCAGTCAGCATATTTCCTTATTGGCTGTGGGCGCCACCATCTTTGTGAGGATGTGATGGTCAATTAACATAATCTCTCTTTATTAGATAGGATACTGGATGGATTGTGTGTGTGTGTGTGTATGTGTGTGAGAGAGAGAGAGAGAGAGACATTATAGAATATATGACTTACTTAATAACTAGAGGTCCGGTGCATGAAATTTGTGCACGGGGCAGGGCGCAGTGGAGCCCCCCAGCCCGGCCTGTGTCCTCTCACAATCTGGGACCCCTCAGGGGATGTCTGATTGCTTGTTTATGGACCTAAACCGGCAGTTGGACATCCCTCTTGCAATCTGGGATGCTGCCTGCACCAGTGACCATACTTTTCATTCATACAGGTGAAAGGCATCTTGCTTTTGTATGAGCAGCTACATTTTTTTGCCCTGATTATAAAAAGTAGTCCATAACATGATCCTTCTGAGGCAGTATTGCCATTTTCCCCATTTTATGAGTGGAAAAACTGAAGCAGAGAGAAGTTAAGTAATTGGCTTTGTCACACAGTTATAAGTGTCAGAATCAGAGCTGACCACAAAATGTGCAAGCCAGAATCCATGCATGTCATCACTGTTTTTTCAGTGTTAGAGTAGTCTTGTCAGGTTTTAATTTTTAAATCTAAAAGACTGTTCTCAATATATAGAGTAGGGTTTGGCCTGGCTGATGATCAGGGCCGATCTGTGGGTTGGTGACTAGCAGGGTGATCAGGGAGCCCCTGTTGCCACCCGTCTTGACTGGCCTGGTACTGCCCACTTTCCAGTCCCATCCCCCGTGAATCAGTTTTTCTGCATATTAGGGTTTTATATAGATAGATGAGAAATTTTGGAAATAAACAATGCAGCTACAATGCTTTATGTTTTCCAGTTGTTGCTGATATATAAAAATACAAATAAGCCAAAGAAAAATTGACAAAGACATGAAAATCTAATATGAAGAGATGCTAATCACCATCTATAAGCAGAGAATTGCAAATCAAGAGCATAGTGAAATACTGCTTCATACCCATTCAATTGACAGAAATTTAAAAGTTCCTTTATCTGATGTGTCTGTTGCAGTGAGTTTTCTCACTTCCTTGACAATGTCTTTTGCACAGCACAAGTTTTTAATTTTAATGAATTCCAGCTTCCAATTATCTTCTTCATAGATAGTGCTTTTGGTATTGTATATAAAAAGTCATTGCCATACCTAAGGCCATCTAGATTTTTCTCCTACATTATCTTCTAGTTTTGAATTTTGCATTTACGTTTTTTATTTATTTTGAGTTAACGTTTGTGCAGAGTGTAAGGTCTGTGTCTGGATTCCTTTTCTTACATGTGGATGTCTAGTTTTTCCAGGAACATTTGTTGAAAAGAAATTTCTTCCTTTACTCCTTTGTCAAAGAGCAGTTGACTGTATTTTTGTGAGCCTGTTTCTGGGCCCTCTATTATGTTTCATTGATTGGTTTGTCTAATCTTTGCTAATACCTACTATCTTAATTACTGTAGCTTTGTAGTGTCAGTCCTCCAACTTTATTCTTCAATATTGTGTAGTTATTCTGGGTCTTTTGCCTCTTCATATAAACTTGAGAATCAGTTTTTCAGTATTATAAAATAATTTGCTGGGATTTTTATCGGTATTGCAATGAATCTATAGATCAAGATGTGATGAATGACATTATTGAGTCTTCATATCCATGAATGTGGAATATCTCTCCATTTATTTAGTTCCTTGATTTTGTTCATCAGAGTTTTGTAGTTTTCTCATATAGCTCTGGTACATATTTTGTTAGATTTATTCCTAAGTATTTTTTTTGAGTGCTATGTAAATAGTATTGTGTTTTTAATTTTAAATTCCACTGTTCATTGTTAATACATAGAAAAGTATTTGACTTTGGTATATTACTCTTGTATTCTGCAACCTTGCTATAATGGCTTATTAGTTCCAGGAGTTTTTTGTCATATGTTTTATTTTTAAGTGGCCTGATTCGTTTGTTGTTTGAGAGTTTAAAAATTAGTGTTAAGAATCTTATAGGTGGGTTCTGTGAAAATGCAAAATGAAATGGAAGCTAATGTACAGAATTTGAGAGTTATTAATAATTTAGCTAATGAGTATGACTGAGAAGTAAACAGGCTCAGTCATATTTTCTGATGGGTGAATAAAGATCAGTAGCCAAGAATAAGTTCCTGTTCCAAGATGCAGGAGGCTACTTTAAAGTCAACAACAGTAACATTTTACTTTAGATAGTACACCTATTTTTTAAAAAATGTTTTCTTGCCCTGACCAGTTTGGCTCAGTAGTTTTTTTTGCCCTGACTGGTTAGGCCTGCGGACTGAAGGGTCCCAGGTTCAATTCCGGTCAAGGGCATGTACCTTGGTTGCGGGCACATCCCCAGTAGGAGGTGTGCAGGAGGCAGCTGATGGATGTTTCTCTCTCATTGATGTTTCTAACTCTCTATCTCTCTCCCTTCCTCTCTGTAAAAAATCAATAAAATGTATATTTTTTAAATGAGGAAAATTATAAAAAGAATAAAAATAAATAAAAATGTTTTCTTTACCTATCTCATTAAATCTTAATATCAACTCCATATGAGTAAAATAGAGAGGTAATGAGGAAACTGATATATGGGATAAATAATTGCTTGATCTGGACAAAAGCAACTCTAGAACTGTGATTCCAGAACTTTGAACTCTCCCTTGGAGAATCTAAATAATAAGTTTGTATTACTTCACAGGTCAATATGAAGAATTTAAAAGCCCTATTTGAGTTCATTTACAAGGACTTTAATATTTCCTGAGCATTTTGTAAAGAATATCATTTATAAATTTTATTAAATATAATATGAATATGTTAAATTTTCCAGTTATCTTCCCTACAAGGTTAATACTGATATGAACAATATAAAAAGTGTAATAAAAGTATTATTACTCAGTTTGTAATATGACTTGTTTTATCTTCTTCTATTGCTTTGATCAGGCTGCTATTAAAGTTAGGTTGCATACATTGATTAAAGTCTAACTAAACTTTGGGGAACACAACCTTGGACTGTTCTAGAAGATTAAAGGAAACAATTTAGAATAAACTAGAAATAGTGGACTTCATTTAGTTATACTTTGTGTATAACATCTTCTTTGTATCAGATTGCCTTAAAATCTGAAAATTTAAGAAAGGTGAAGCTCACTTGAAAATTCAGCCACCATATTATTTCAGGAGAGTAGACACAACTGTAAATCAAATTTAAGCTATATCAGAGAATTCACTTATCTACCTATCTTGGTCAGGTAGGTGATACTTCTGATAATAATCAAATCAAGTTGAAAAACCTTGTTTTGAAAAACCTAAGGCCTTACTCACAGACAAATAGCTCTCCTGAAGATAAATTGGGAGGTAGGGCAGTTTTTGTTAAACGTTAACAGTAGATTGAAGAACTATCTAAACTCTGCAGGAAGATGCTGTTTTTCCCTGGGCTTTTAAGCTAGAGAAGGGGGATTATCAAAAATAATGTTAATCCTTTATTTTCCTAGAGAAATTATAATTATAACTATAATTATAATTATTTGCTGTTCACACAAAGGAATTTTCCTTCTTTTTCTTTTACGTAGACCCATTTGAACCACAGCGGCGTCCCCCTATGAAGAAAAGTCGACAACAACTTCAGCGAGAAAAAGTCCTTCAAGAGCAAAGCCAAAAACTTGGACTGCAAGATGGATCAGTCAGATTATCTCCAGAGCAGCTGCTCTCTGCACCACAACAGAGATACAATCATCAAAAGCCACATTTTTCTCCCCCTGCTGCTCCTAATCCTCTTACACTCAGCTCTCCTGATGGCAAAGGAAAACCTCAGGGCACTGAAAGTCAACCAAGGGAACTGGGACTTGAGAATTCCCGGAATGGTCACATAAGTGCTGAGGTTGTACCTCTAAAACCAGATTGCAAATCGGAAAAAAAGAAAGTGGAATTGTTAGTAAGTCTATATATCCATGATATATTTTCCATTTTATTTTTTTTTTCCTATTGGGTTTTGAAGAAATGTAGTTTTAATATTTCCTCTCTTTCATATTCTAATCTAGAAATGTGATAAATTGTTAAGAAAGAGCTACTACCTAAAAGTATTATAAGTCAGTCAGTGTTAGGCATTTTATGTTTAATGTCACTTAGTTCATTATTTTCACTTTACAGCTATTTTGGACTTAGAATATCTGTTGTATTCTCAAAGCCAATACACAACTAGGAAGTTGTAGAGTTAGGACTCAATAAAAGTCTCTCTGAATACAGAGTCTATAACCTTGACACTCACAGAAGCATTTCTTACATGTATAGTACTCCTTCCCAAATTTAATGCATTCTTCAACTTCCAGGCTACATCTTCATTGGCCCAGAAAAGGATACTTGTGAAGAGACATGTAGGGATGGTCAGAGGAAATTAAGGGTACTGATTACATAATTCACATGTGACATTAGATTTCTTTTTATTCTTAATTTGTTTGTATTTGCAACCACCTCCAGAATTTAGTTTAGCCACATTCTTGTGAAAATTGTCATTCTATGACTTGTAAATTCATAATAGTCACATATTATTTACTTTGACAGGAGATGTATAGCTGTGTGGATTATGAGAGCAAAATAGAACATGTGCATACATTCAAATAGTTTACCAACAAAGGCCTGAGACAAATAGGGGGTGGGTTTGAATTGAGCCAGGCAATTTAGATTGCATGTCATGAGGAAAATTATTCTTTTCCTAGGCACTTAGGAGAATGTTCATAGAAGACATGTAATATCAGGAACTGTTGTTGAAAAGGAGGAATTCTGAGGCTCTAAGAAGGGGAAAGGAAAGCTGTCTTCCAGAGACTGTTCAAAGATGATTTCTTGCTCCTCTGGAAGAGGCAAAGATCAAGCTAGAGAATAGAAAAGAATTAAGAAAGAGTAAAAGGACTTGGGAGTAGAGATCCTTGTGAAGCAAGCTCCCAGATGCTGTAGCACAGTGGTCGCCAACCACCGGGTATCTATGAGATCCGAAAGGTTGGTGACCACTGATTTAAGGAAACCTTTGGAGCAGAGGTCGCCAACTGGTGGTCTGCAAGGTCTGAAAGGTTGGTGACCGCTGCTGTATTGACCACCAAGCCCTTTGAAGGAGAGAGGACCTGATAATAATGGTGAGAAAATATTCAGGTGTCAGTGTTGTAGAACATTTGGAATAGGGTGCTGGCTGAGCTGGAACTAAGGCATCTGGTGAGGAGGTGGCTGCAATAGTAAAAATGAGAAAGGACCAGCACTAAGATGGAAGTTGTAGAATGGAGAGAAGGATAATTTTGGAAGTGGTTACTAAGTCTGGGAACAGATATTTTTGATACATGGCTGTAAGAAATGTCAACAGTAGGAACAAATAGCTTTTTCGTTATCATGTTGAATTTGAGTTGACATCAAGTTGATGAATTTACAGGAAATTTTAATACACTTCTTTCAGAATTTGATTGGAAGACAATTCATATTTTCAGACCTTTGAAGTTTTTCTTTAGCTCACCATTCAAGTCTTAGTTCATAGTTTTCACTTTGTTTACAAATGTTTAAGAGCTGGAAAGAAGTGAGCAAATTAAAAGAAAATGAATGAAATAAACATTGCTTATTGTGCTAAGGGTGTTTCATGGTGCAGACTTTTATTATAGAATCACTTCTGGGAGAATATAGCGGAGTAAGTAAATGCTGTGTTCACCAGCTCCCATAATCACATCAGATTTACAGCTAAGTTATAGAACAACCACCCTCGAGAACCACCTGAAAATTAGCTGACCAGCCCAGCCGGCATGGCTCTCAGTGGTTAAGTGTTGACCTCTGAACCAAGAGGTCATGGTTTGATTTTGGTCAGGGCATATGCTGAGGTTGTGGGCTCCATCCCCGTGTGGGGTGTGCAGGAGATGGCCAATCAATGTTTCTCTCTCATCATTGATGTTTCTATCTTCTTTCTTCCCTCTCCCCTCCTCTCTAAAATCAACAAAAATGTATAAAATAATAAAAAAAGAAAATTAACTGAACAGAACTCTAACTAAAGATACAAAGAGAAAGACTGGTAGAATGGACAGAGATAGAACAGGTAGGTCACACACTCATGGTGTGGTGGTAAGATTCAGGAGGGCTATCTCGGCGATGCAAGTTCCCTATTGAGCAATTAGGGGTCCTAACCCTAGGCCTTCTTCCAGCCCAGGGCACCAGTGATGAGAAGAGGTGTCCCCACAACATCTGACTGTGAAAATCAACAGGGAGGGAGGGCTGCTGGAGGCCCTGGCTTTCTTCTTGAGGAGTCACTCACAAACTCCTTGCTCTAAGCCTGCAGGGGCAGCAGCTCATAGAGTGCCAGGACATGCAAGTATTAAGTGAATTACCTAGCTTCAGATGAGGACTGGAGGGACAGGGACCAGCTCTCTCTGGGGACAGAAACACTGGCAGGTGCCATTGTTCCTTTGTTGAGCCCGGCACATATGAATGCCAATCTAAGCTATCACCATTCGCCCCACCCTAGTGAATCCCTGAGACCTCACTTCACTCAGTTCATGGACTACCTCAGCTCACTCTGTGGACTTTTCCTAAAATGTTAAAGGTTCACAAACCAAACAAGCAGCAGCTGTCCTCAACATGCTCTGTACCTCTTGCTAAGCAACCTCAAGCCTGACACAACTGATCACTAATCTCAACTTGCATTTGTCTAGCATCAGCTCAAATCATGGTGTCCACCAAAGGGTCCCAAGCCTGGCACTGCTGGCAGTGGTGTTGGTTTGCAGTATAGTCTCTCCCAAGCACCTCCAAGTATGGCATAAGCATCAACCAACTGCAGTTCACTTTGTAGCTTTGACCAGGTGGCCCCAAGCCACCAGAGTCTGACCTTGACCTGCAGTAGAGTTCCTCCTAAGAGGCTTCAAAACCAACACAGTTGGTGACCAACTTCAGACAACACCAGAGCATCACCCAAGCAGCTCCACAAAAGACACACCCAGAGGGTGAACTTAGCTGACACGACAGCCCACCTGAAGAGACTCCCTCTCTATGGGATAAGCCTCTGCACAGCAGCTTCTCTGCTGTAGTCATAGCTAATCCTCACAGCAAGTAAGGCAGAAGGGCAATCCCACCCATTGATGTGCCAATAGCAATCAGGGCTCAACTACTACAGGAAGGCACACACCACCCACAAAAAGGATGCCCCTGGAGCACCTGGCTTAGGTGAACAGGACTGCACCATGGGGCTGTAGAGGACATCTATATAGAGTGGGAGACATGGCAGATATACCTAATACATAGAAAGAAAAATAAGGATTCAAACAAATGAGGCAAGCATTCCCCAAATGAAAGAACATAAAAATGAAACAAAGTGGAGATAAGCAATCTGCCAGATAAAGAGTTCAAAACAGTGGCTGGTTATAGAATGCTCAGTGAACTTAGAAAAATAGATGAACTCAATGAGAACCTCAACAAAGAGAAGGAAACCATAAAAAAATGAATATAACTGAAATGAAGAATACATTAGAGGGAATCAACAGCAGGTTATAAGAAGCAGAGGACTGAATCAGCGATCTGGAAGATAAAGTAGCAGAAAACACCCAATTGGGACAGAAAAAAAAATTGTTTTAAAATTTATTTTATTAATTTTTTTTACAGAGAGGAAGGGAGAGGGATAGATAGAAACATTGATCAGCTGCCTCCTACACACCCCTGCTGGGGATGTGCCCATAACCAAGGTATATGCCCTTGACCAGAATTGAACCTGGGACCCTTGAGTCCGCAGGCTGATGCTCCATCCACTGAGCCAGACTGGTTAGGACAGTGGTTGGCAAACTATTGACTAATGAGTTTACCGACCACTGACCTAGACTCTGGATTCTAATCATTCCAGGCTGTTGTTCCTTGTGATTAAGCCCCTATCCCAGTGGTCAGCAAACTCACTAGACAACAGAGCAGCAAACCACTGGGTTACGGCAAATTTTTTTTTTAAATTTTTTAATGAGGACAGTTTAAGGTACCTTTGGGACAACATCAAGTGTATCAATATTCATACATAGGGGTACCAGAAGCAGAGAAAGAAAGCAAGGGACTGAGAACCTATTGGAAGAAATGATGACTGAAAACTTCTAACCTGGCAAAGGGAATAGACAAGCCCAAGAAGCACAGAGTCCAAAACAAGATGAATCCAAAGAAGCCCACAGGAAGACATCATAATTAAAATGCCAGAGGTTAAAGACAGAGAATCTTAAAGGTAACAAGAGAAGCAGTTACATACCAGGAAACTCCTATAAGACGGTCAGATGATTTCTCAACAGAAATGTTGCAGGCCAGAAGGGATTGGTTGGCATGAATATTCAAATTGATGAATGGCAAAGACATACAACAAAGGTTACTCTACCCAGCGAGTTTGTCATTTAGAATCAAAGGAGAGAGAAAGAGTTTCCCAGACAAGAAACGGCTAAAGGAGTTCATCACTATTAAACAGGTATTTCAAGAAATGTCAAAGGGACTTCTTTAAGTAGACAAGAAAGGATCAAAACTATGAATAAAAAAATATAAGAAAGAAAATTCTGACAAGGGCAAATGTAGTAAAAGCAGTGGATCAATCAACTGTTGGCCTCACTGAGTTTATTCTTCTAAGAGGAAGGTTAAAAGACAAAAGTACAAAGACCGTGTTTAATTACAATTATACATAAACATATACAAAAGAAGCAAAAAAGAATGATAACAAACATGGAGGGGAAGAGTAAAAATTGTAGTGATTTTAGAACATGCTCAAACTTTAAGAACCATCAACTTAAAATAGACTGCTCTAGCGCAGTCAGCATGGCTCAGTGGTTGAACATCAAACTGTAAACCAGGAGGTCACTATTCAATTCCCGGTCAGGGATTGTGGGCTCAATACCCAGTGTGGGGCATGGAAAAGGCAGCCAATCAATGATTCTCATAATGATGTTCCTATTTCTCCTTCCTCTCTGAAATCAATAAAAATATATTCTTAAAAAATAGGCTGCAATAAATATAGTTTGGTAAATATGAAGCACATATTAACCACAAAGCAAAAACCTCTAAGAAATGTACAAGAAATGAAGAGAGGGATCCAAACATAACACTAGAAAGTCATCAATGTAGAAGAAAAGAGGACCAGAGAACTATAAAAGCAATCAGATTGCAACAAAATGGCAATAACTACATACCTATCAATAATTTCTTTATATGACCCAGCAATTTCACTTCTGAGTATTTACCCAAAGAGATTCAAAACACTGATTTGAAAAAGACATGTGCACACATGTTCATTACAGTCTTATTTACAGTAGCCAAGATATGGAAGTAACATAAGTGTCCATCAATAGATGAATGGATAAAAAAGAATGGTACATATGGACAGTAGAATGTTACTCAGCCATAAATGAAATCTTAGCATTTGCAACAACATGGATGGACATAGAGCAGTGGTTCTCAACCTTTCTAATGCTGGGACTCTTTAATACAGTTCCTCGTGTTGTGGTGACCCCCAACCATAAAATTATTTTTGTTGCTACTGCATAACTGGAATTTTGCTACTGTTAATGAATCGTACTGTAAATATCTGTGTTTTCCGCTGATCTTAGGCAACCCACAGGTTGAGAACCGCTGCTGTAGAGCCTAAAACCATCAGAAAACAGATATTTACATTACGATTCATTAACAGTAACAAAATTACAGTTATGAAGTAGCAACGAAAATTCATATAAGTTGACAGTTATAAAAATGGTTCCAGGGATGTAAAGTACAGCGTAGGGAATATAGTTAATAATATTGTACTAACTATATATTAAGTTAGTTGGGTACTCAATTTATCAGGGTGATGATTTTGTAAGGTATATAAATGTCTAATATGTTGTACACCTAAAATTAACATAGTATCATGTCAACTGTAATTGAAACAGTTTAAAAAAAAATTAAATGCAGGTTCATTCTGGAGAAAAAGAAAACTTTCTAGACATTCAAAGAAAGGAAATTATGATATATAACCAGGAGGAAAGTCATCAAGAAAAACAGCCCACAAACAATGGGAATTATCAGGCAAAGAATATTTAAACAGCTATTACAAATACGTTCCATGGGCCCAAGACTGTAGACCATAAAGTGATTTAATGGTTAAATCACTAAAATGATTTTTAAAAGAACTTTGAAAAATATAACATTAGCCACAGACCTACTTATTTTTCTCTCCATTTTGCATATAATACATAATTAACTTACACAGGTTTCTTTGTACTTCTAAAAAATGCCATATTATTCTGGCTTCCAGTTTGTGGGTTCCTAGGTTATACACATATAATGGATTTCAAAGGGCCAATTTACGGTATGTAAGCCTTCTTTACTTCAAATCATAATCTTTGTTTCTATTAGAACAAAATAATGAGCTGCAGATGGGTTCCTTTCAAAAGGACTTTTTAAAAATATATACATAATCTGGCTAATTAAATTTTATACGCGGGGGATGGAGACTGGGAAGGTGTGGGGTGGTGTTTCAGAAACTAATTTTTACACTTTTTTGCTCCTTAGGCAAGAAAAGTCTCGTTGGGAAGTCCTCCAACAAGAACAGCGGCTAATGGAAGAGAAAAATAAACGAAAGAAAGCCCTTTTGGCTAGAGCTATTGCGGAAAGGTGAGGCACCTGAACCAGGGGAGGTTGTTTGCAATCTGCAGTCAGCTCCGTCATGTTTTAAATTTATTTCCCTTGTCTATTCTAATAAAGTGGCATTTTCTTGAAGGCTGATTAAACAAGTTATGCTTTATAAATGATACTGAAATCATTTAAGGATAGATCATAGCAAGTTTACTGGTAATACAGGTACAATTAAAACGTAAGGATCAGTGTCAGTGCTTTCAGTTTTAACCATCTATGCATTCATAAGGGAGCAGGAAATAGCTGTCAATATAAGTAAATTAAGAAATGCAAATTTTCATTTTGACATGAGGGGGCCTTTATCATCTAACATGTAGAGGAGCAGGTTATTCCATATAAATGTTTTATACTTCCACAAATCTTATGTTTCCTGTGGATATTTTTCTTAAATAATTACTCTTCCCCCACTGATAGAAGATACATGATATGATTTAAGTTTTTATTGATGACTTGGGTCACCATTGCGATTTCTGTCCCATACTGTTTGCAGTTCAGTTTTTCTCTCACCTCCCAATGTCATTGTGTCCGAAATCCCCTTCCCCCATTTTTTACTGTGTTGTGCTGGCTTCAAATAAGAACATTCCCATTAGAACCACTTTTCCCATCCCTCACCCACTCTTGCTGCCCTTTATTATTTATTATTTTTATGTTTTATTTTTATTTTGGTTAATCCTCACGTGAGGGTATTTTTCCCATTGCTTTTCAGAGAGAGTAGAAAGGAGGGAGGGAGGGGGAAAGAGACGGCGGGGGTAGGGGGGACAAAGAGGAAAAAGACACATCAATTGGTTACTTCCTGTACATGTTCCAACTGGGCCAGGGATTGAACCTGCAACCCAGGTACATGCCCTTGACTGGGAATCAGATGTGCAGCGTTTTGGTGCACAGGCTGACCAGAGCAACGCTGGCCAGGCTCTTTCTGCAATATGAGGTTTTATGCGGGAGTTTTATTCTCCTGTGAAAATGTGTGTGAAATTTTGAAATGAGTGAAATCATGATTAAAGGTTGGCTTTTGTCTTTGTTTTGTTTTTTAAGTTTGTAATGTACTTGGGGGTGGTGAGGAGACTGAGAGATGGTGAGGTTGGATATACTTTTAAACAAGAAAAAAAAGTGCTTGGCTTTGAGGCCCAGAAAGAAAGTTTACCTAAAGAATAGGCATCAAAGTAATAACAGTTTGGGGAAACGAGTCTTAAGAAAGGTAAAACCAAATAGATGTTTCTAGACAAATAAATCGTGTTTGATGCAGGCATCTGTTCTTGGTTTCCAGATAAGTGAAAATGGGCTAGAGATTTGGAGCGTTGTATTTGATGTTTCAACATAAAGAGAATACAGATATATTCTTTTAGTGTGTATTCTCGTTCTTATGGAATGAATATACCTATGAATGCACTATTTATTGATAAATTTTTCAATCTTTTCCTCTTATATATGAAAATCATCTGTAATAATAAAAGCATAATATGCTAATTCGACAGGACAGCCGAACGTCCTTCCGGACATCCTCCCAGATGACCTTCCGGATGAAGGTGGGGCTGCAAGGGCTGAGGCAAGCTGCCGTGGCTGTGAGGGCTAAGCCCCTTGCAAGAATTTCGTGCATCAGGCCTTTAGTATATACTAATGGAAAATTTGGAACAATAAGGAGAAGAAGCGCAAATCTTAGAGATACGCAAAATGTTACCAGAATTTGATTTATTTCTATTTTTCTTATCTAATTTTTAAAAATTATACATTATATTCATATTGTAAATAGAGTAGCTTGCTTTTTTCACTTACATTGTATATGATATATGGTTTTAGAATGTTTTTATTTGCCCATTCTTGTTCCTAATTTTCTAGATCTAAAAGAACTCAGGCAGAAACCGTGAAACTGAAGCGGATCCAGAAGGAGTTACAGGCTTTAGATGACATGGTTTCAGCTGACATTGGAATCCTCAGGAACCGGATTGACCAGGCAAGTCTGGACTATTCAAATGCTCGGTGAGTTGGAGAAATTTGATTCAGAACAAGCAGTTCGACTTAATTAATGTGTATAGCTAGCTGGGTCAGGACCTTTTATGTGTATCATCATTTAAGTCTCATAACCACCACAGTAAGTGTTGTATTCATTCCTGTTTTGAAATAAGTAGTGTCAAGTGTGTCTCCTCTTGTTGAAGTTTTCCTTTACTTTGCCCTACCCCTTAACCTTGTTCCCATTCCCTTTAGATTATTTCCTTATTATTTATTTACATTTTAGTCTTTCTTACTAAAGCATCAGATATTTAATATTTGAGACACTTTAAATATCTACACGACTTGCCCCCAAATTATAATTCTAATGTCAACTCTATGGTTGTTTTGTTAAATTTTGATTGAGGTTCTCCTTAGAGATTGATTAACCTAGTTCCCATTTCAGTTTTCATTAAAGTTTATTTTTTAAAGTCTTTGAGCACTTAAAGAAAATATCAGTCTTGAAAGCCTGAAGTTTTTTTTCTTTCTGATTCTATTCTGTATAAAATGGTTCATAATCATGTGTTTCCTTAGTTTCAGCTATTGGCATTTTGTAAGAGAAAAAAATCATAGAGTATTTTTAAAATGAACTAACACATGTAAAGAATTACATGAACTTTGCAAGCAGATAAAAAGGCAAAAAAAATAAGTCCAATTTCAGGGTTTTCAGTCCTTTCAACATTGCTTTAATCATCCTGGTTTGTCTTTTTTCACAAGGGAATGCTGTGTTAATGACTCCGTTTTGCATCTTTC
>PVJN01045848.1:0-16700 GCA_004026805.1 Lasiurus borealis
TGCGCTGGTCCGGGCGGCCGCGTGGGGGCGCTCGCGCGGCGCGGCTGGGGCCGGGGTCACCCCTCCACCCCGCCCTGCGATCCTAGTTTGGGCTCCTCCTCCAGGAACTGAGCTTAGACTCCTGGTGGCGGCCGCCCCTGCCTGCCACCTCCCTCCCACAGGGCTCTCCGATGCAGCTCCTCCGAGCGGGCTGGGGAGGGGGCTGCCCCGCAGCCTCAGAGGTAGGTGCCCCCCGACAGGCAGAGGAAGATCTTAGAGGGGCTGGGGGTGGGGGTGGGGGTGGAGGTGGCTCCCAGAGAGATCCAGGTCATAGTGACCTGTAGAATCTTCCAGCCTGGACGCTCCACTCCTTGGAACACAGAAAAAGGGGGTGTGTGTGGATGAGACTCTGCCAAAGATGAGCCAGAGGGCCTGGGAGGACGAGCGAGAAGATGTGGGGGGTCCATGGGGGGTTGTTTCCTGCAGGAGGGAAGGAAAATTGAGGGGAGACTTGACTTGGGAGCGTGGTGGTGGACAGTTGCTAGAAGGTGTTGGAGCCTGTGGCTGGTGTGGCCAGGCCTCCCCGGGAGACCCGAGGTGCAGAGAAGGGAGCGTGATGCGGGCTTGGAGCTGGGCTGCAGAGGAGAGAGGACACACGTCCACGGTTCCTTTGGGCAGGGCTGCCCAGGAGCCAGGGGTGAAGGGAGACAGCTGGAGGCCTCGCCACACACTGGAAGTTGGGGTATCCGGGGAAAGTTAAGTGGGGAGAGAAGAACCATCAGGCATTCTCAGTGACCGTGAAGGTCAGCAGCGCCAGAAGGGGCCTCCGAGGGGGAAAGCTGGAGCCCAGAGAGGGTGAGTGACCTGCAGCGAGTGGCACAGCCAGGTAGGTGGACGCCTGCCTGGGCCAGGGCTCTGTGCTTGAGGTTGGACGCTTAGATGGCAGGCGCTGGGCCGTTTTAACTTAACGCTTGTCTGTAGTCTGCTGCCTCGCCCACCGATACTCATCTCAGAGATGCCGTGGGTGATAGTGGCAGGATGGAACACAAGTGGCTTTTACGGCCGTGAATAAGGGCCCCAGGATCGGCGTGCAAAGAGAACCATGTCTACTTTATTCGCCCTGTGTCACCCCAACCTTTTGGGAGAGGACAAAGGAATGCTGAAGGGAGTCGATGATGGTGTCTTTTAAAAAGTATAACCTGTTGCAACCGCTTACCTAATGCTTTGGTGTTCCTGGGTCCAAGGAGGGGTGATTATTGGTGATCTGATTTTTCTGTCTTTACAGTACTTATAATAAGGGAATGGAAAGATAAATGGCTTGGCCTCCATACCAAAACAAAACGAATTTTTTTAAAAAATTACTATAAAAGGCATAAGCAGAAAGTCAGTAGGTCAGCTTCCTAGAACTATGAAGGTCATGGGGTTATTTTCTGTTTCAAGCCTATAGTTTTCGCAAAGAGAAGTCACCAGGACGTCCAGCCCTAGCCAGCTGGGGCTGGTGGTATGTAATTTCCTCCTGGTGGTACAGGGAAAGCCCTGATGCTCAACTGTCCGTGTTCTGTGGTTATTGGGGAGGTTTAGGGTTTGCCCCCTTCTGACCAGGAACACTTGAAACCTGCCCTTGGGCATGGCCCAGGGAGCCATCTTTTGGAAACCAAGTTTTTGAGCATCCATACCGGTCGGAGCAAGAACTGCTGATGCTCTCACGACCCTGTCCTGCATCTCGCTGGGTCAGATGGGTGTCTTCTCGGTCTGTTTCCCCCCCACCCCCGGCCAGCCTTGGTTGCCCATATCCCCTGGTCTGGGGGTAGGGAAGGGCCTGGAGCAGCAGGACAGTCTGAGGAGAAGGGTCCTGAGGGGTAGCCGGGTGCATCCTGGGGTGGCACTGATCGTTTTCATGCCACTTGAAGATAAAAATGCCTGTCCAGGTGCCTTACTTTCAGGGGCGTAGGCAACTATTACCTTGCATGTCTCCGTCGCTAGAACTACTTCTGGGTGATGGTCATTCCTGTCACGGTCCATTGGAGAATTCCTGAGCGGGACGGTCTGGAAGGCCTGCACTAAATCAGCACTTGGGTGATTGATTCTTGGAGAATGTTCCAGTTAATAAAAATGGGAATCTGCATGTGAGGACAGGCAAAGGGGCCGATAGTCACATCGTATCAGAGATGGAGGCCTCACCTCCGGTTACGGTCAGACTCAGAGAAGGGGTTCTGGTCAGGGGTTGCTTGTGCAATGCTTCTGGGGCAGTTACCCTTGGGTCAAAAGGTAGTTAACCTCACTTTTGCTTTTCGTAGAAAAAAAAATGTTGCAAAACCGATTAGGCTCTCGATTCTAGAAGGTGCCAGGGGGATTGTTTAATTTAGCTCTGGCTCTGGCTGGAACCTCACCTCCCGATCCCCGGCTCTCCTCGTTCTTACAGCTTAGTGGCAAAAGGCATTTGGGGCAAATTTAATTTACCCTTGGCTAGGTCCAGTGTAACTTTACCAGGTCTTCATTCTCTCACTGATCCCCTTATTTTAGAATTCGGTTTACACAATAATCTTGAGAGTTTCCCAACCTTTCTCTAAGGAACTGATTGACTGTTGTAGCGCCGTGCAGGAAAGCACGTACGAGGTTCGTTTGCAGGCTGCTGGCTGGGCAGAGGGAACTTGCAGCTGACCTTGTGCTGACTCAGACAAGGAGGAAGCGGCTGTGGCCACGGAGAAACTCTCCCTCCCCCTGCTCATGCCCAAGGTGTCGATGATGGACTGAGTAGGAGGGGCTTTGCCCCTGTTCAGCAGCCCTCCCCCCCACCTCTCTCTCTCTCTTAAACCAACTACCTGTGTTGAAGTTAAATCTGAAGGTGTGATTCCGGTACACTCTTAACAAAGTTTTGCAACCAGGGGAAAACTAAAATGCAAGCACTTTGCAGGTGTCCCTGTTTGTTTGTTTTCATTGAACCCATTGGTCAGCACTCTTAAAAGTTATCTTGCCCAATGAAGCCAGAATTCTCCTTTCCAGAACAATTGCATGGCCATAAGAACAGATAACAGAGAGCAAATGGCCCCTATAATTTTCACTCCTTTGGCCTTGTGAGAGAGGAAACAGCAAGACAGATACCCTTAAAAAATGAATGTTTAGGGGGTGGGTGGGAAGTGATCAGCCAAAGAACTTGTGTGCATATATGCATCACCCGTGGACACAGACAGAAGGGTGGTGAAGGCCTGGGGGAGGGGGCAGGGACGGGCTAGAAGGGGTTCAGTGGTGGGGAAAAGGGGACATAGGTAATACTTTCCATAATAAAGATTAAAAATAACAAAATACATGTTTAGATAACTGAATAATGGCTACTCATTATTGTTTTATTTTCCTCTGAACGTGTGTGTGTTTCTCCAGTTTGGTCATCGCTAAGTGCCTGCTGTCTCTAGGGAAGTGCTGTCCTTCTTTTGGGAAACGGGATCAAACCCATTATGTCCCTGGCTTTCTCATTTTTTGTCACTTTTAAAAAATATATATATTTTATTGATTTTTCTCAGAGAGGAAGGGAAAGGGATAGAAAGCCAGAAACATCCATGAGAGAGAAACATCCATCAGCCGCCTCCTGCACGCCCCCTACTGGGGATGTGCCCGCAACCAAGGTACATGCCCTTGACCGGAATCAAACCTGGGACCCTTCAGTCCGCAGGCCAACGCTCTATCCACTGAGCCAAACCGGTCTCGGCAGTTTTTGTCACTGTCTTTGATTAATCTGGACCACTCTTGAGTTAATACTGAGCGGTAGCTGTGTGGACAGACACAGAAAAGCAATGCCAGTCTGATCTCATGGCTGTTCCTTTTTCTTTCTTTCTTTCTTTCTCCCTCTGCCAGCGTTCTAGCCTGCTCGTCTGACCCCACGATGGCCGTGGACATCGAGTGCAGATACAGCTGCATGGCCCCTTCCCTGCGCAGAGACAGGTTCGCCTTCAAGATCTCCCCGAAGCCGAGCAAACCCCTGCGGCCTTGTATTCAGCTGAGCAGCAAGAATGAAGCCGGCGGAGTGGTGGCCCCAGCCGTCCAGGAGAAAAAGGTGAAAAAGCGAGTGTCCTTCGCCGACAACCAGGGGCTGGCCCTGACAATGGTCAAAGTGTTCTCGGAATTTGATGACCCGTTAGATATTCCGTTTAACATCACTGAGCTCCTAGACAACATCGTGAGTCTGACGACAGCGGAGAGCGAGAGCTTTGTGCTGGACTTTTCTCAGCCTTCGGCAGACTACCTAGACTTTAGAAACCGGCTGCAGGCCGACCGCGTCTGCCTGGAGAACTGCGTGCTGAAGGACAAAGCGGTGGCCGGCACCGTGAAGGTGCAGAACCTGGCGTTCGAGAAGACGGTGAAGATCAGGATGACCTTCGACACCTGGAAGAGCTTCACAGACTTCCCCTGTTGCTACGTGAAGGACACTTACTCCAGTTCAGACAGGGACACCTTCTCCTTCGACATCCGCCTGCCCGAGAAAATCCAGTCTTACGAGAGGATGGAGTTCGCCGTGTGCTACGAGTGCAACGGGCAGACGTACTGGGACAGCAACAAAGGCAAGAACTACCGCATCACCCGGGCCGAGCTGAAGTCCGCGCAGGGCCCGGCCGAGTCGCGGAACGGAGCCGACCTGGGCATCTCCTTTGACCAGTTCGGAAGCCCGCGCTGCTCCTACGGTCTGTTCCCCGAGTGGCCGAGTTACCTAGGGTATGAAAAGCTAGGGCCCTACTATTAGCGGGACCCCGTGTGATGGAGCCCAGCTGAGCCGGTGCCCCCGGGCCCCGCCGCGGTCACCGTGGGACGGAGATGGAACAGCCAAGAGAAGAGCCCAACTGCCATTCGGCACGCTTTCCGAAAAGAAAGGATCCTAATTCACTTCTTCCTTCCACCAGCGAGTCCAGCCCCGGCTTCGACCACCGGACCAGTCTCACACGCAGCGTGGCCGCGGTGCGCTGGGCAGCGTGGCGCCCGTGGCGGCCAGGATGGTGCCAGAGAAGGTCTGGACAGGAGCCAGGCCTGCAGGCCGTGCCGGCGAGGCTGGAGGATGGTGGTGGCTTCATAAGGACGCGACTCGGAGGGTGCTGCCCGGGCTGAGTGGAGGAGCGGCCGAGGGAAGTCAGTCAGCCGCCTGGATGTCACTCCATCCCCGGCCACCTCTGGCCCCTGGCCGTTCTCTGGCTCCTCTCCACGCAGCCAGGCCTTCCTACCTCCTGCTGCTCTCTCGTTCTTCACATTTGGTCTCCGTGCCTTGTTTTTTTTATTTTTTTTGGTTTTTTTTTTGGTGTTTTTCTTCGACAGTTCATCTGATGTTCAGGAAAAGATAATAAAGGCAGATCGGCCTGGGAGACAGGCATTTCCTCGTGCTGGGCCGCGGGTGTATTCCCGCGGAGGGCGGCTGGCAGGGTAACCGGCGTCCGTGCAGCGGCACGGATTGCTGGCTCAGGACCGGCAGGACCGCCGCGAGCCAGACACGTTTCGCTTCTCCTCTTGGCTTTGTGGGGGAGCTTTCTGAGAACTCAGACTTCCCCGGGCTCCCCGGAAGGCTCACGTACAAGGGGTGCTTCAACTTGCTCGGCGGGTTGGCAGGCGTCTCCTGTCTTCATCCGAAGATTGGAGATCGCCCTTTCTGGAGACTCGTCTTGGACAACTGTGTTCAGGACACGCGGATTGGCAGATCCCGTATATCCCTCGAAGCCTTCCAAACACGTTTGCTTTGATTTTGACTGATTTTTCAGGACCCGGGACCTTGTTTTACCAGCACCCAGGGACTTGGATTGGGGCATCCTTACTTATGGTATGTGAGTACGTGAAAGGGACAGAGAAGGAAAAACTACGTTCTCCTACGTCTGCCGGCTCCGAAGTAGCAGACATTCATTGTTCTCCACCATAATGGACAAAGGAATGAAAAGTCTGGCGGGCCATGTTGTTGCGAGACTCCTGGGACTTTCACCTGTCGGATGGATCCCCAGATCCTGTGATTATTTTTGAGGACAAGACTGGTTTGTACTTGGGGGTGTTGAAAATATTTTTACAGGGGTATGTGTAGAAGGTTTGGGGTTTTTCTGTTTTTGTTTTTGTTTTTGGAGATTAAATGACTGTCTCGTTTTCCTTTTGCCTAATTTACTCAAGTGAGGTTTTTCTAAGGGAGGGAGGCAGGAAGTGGGATGCACAGCTCCTGGACTCTGCAGGCAGAGAGTCAATCAGCAAACACCTCCCAGCTTCTTCGTACATCCTGTCAGATGTTGGGCAGGTAACAGAGTATTTTGGCTTTGGGAGTTTGGTGGATGTTTTTTTTTTTTCTTTTCTTTTTCTTTGAACTTTAAAATGTTTTAACTTTTTACACGCTCTTTAAGTTGTGTTTGATGTAATTCTTATTCCTAAAACTGGCTGTTACTAGTCTGCGATCGCGTGCTTTATTGTTTATGCCTCTCCCAGGTGGGCAGCACTGAGGGAGGCCATTGATAATGTAATTTATGGGGAAAATCACATTTACGTATGCCGAAACGGGGCAGGATTTTATCCAAGCGTATCTTACATTCAAGTACACAGAGAGCACTTTGTGTTACAGATCTGGTGGTCAGGGCTATAAAGAGTGTAAAATCCACATTGAATAGAAGCAAAATTTTGATTTTGTTTTAAAAAGTCTCCCCCTCCCACCTCTTCCTCCATTTCAGAAAAGGTACGAGGTGCACTGTCGTTGACATGTCCCCCGACTACAGGGGATGAGATCATGCTGTGTTCATGAGGAAAACGCCTCAAGTGGCTTGTGTATGGCTGTCAATAACAGTGATCCTCAGGCATTCCTGTGTCAAAATTTGAAATAGGGTAATTCGCTGATAAGCATCTCTTCTAAACCAGCCATAAACCCTCCTCTCCCCCAACTACCCCCTTCTTTGCTCCCAGCTCTCCCCAGATATTTTTGCTGGCGGCTCTGCCTGCACACCCCCCAGCCTGTGCACCTGGGACACTCACCCCACAGGGCAAGTCCTCACCCGCTAGCAAAGACCCTGCTCGCACTAAGGAATCTGGTCGCCCGACTTCCCTGTCAGCACTGCCATTCAGTGACACTGTCTCCTTCTGCCTTCCGTCCGGCTCTGCCCCAAAACAGGAGGAGCCTCTGCACGGCTCACCCTCAGCCCACAGGGCGGCCCGCTGGGGCGAGGGCCGTGTTCCCGGCTGTGGACGTCCCTGCAGCCTGACCTGGAGGCGTGGCCCTCAGGCAGCTCCTGCTTGTGATGACAAATGGCCTCCTCCAGTCCGGGGGTCCTTCCCCAGTCGCCCCAGAAAGCCCAGCCTCCTGCTGCTGGGTGGTGCTCCAGGAATGGGCAAGCAGCTCCATTTTGGATTCCTATTTATTCCCCCTGTGCCCTGGGGAGCACTTGCAAATTAGGTGCAATAAATAAGCTGGACTATATATATATAAGAGAGGATAAACAAGCTGTCAATGTTTCTTGGAAGAGATGAAGCATCTGAGTGGGTTTCTCTTGTTTAATATTCTTATTATATGGGAGCTGGTGAGGAATAGGGGTATGTAGTTCTCTAGAAATGAAGTTTCTAGAATCAAGGTAGAATTTTTTTTTTTTCCCCTCTGAAATGTAATTTTAATGGTGGCAAAAACATGACTCTCTCAATGTTTTTTTTTAAGGATGTAAAGTTTGAACTGCTAAACGAGCTTGTGGTTTTGATCTTTGCATATAATTTGCTTTATGAAAACAAGCGTCACTTTGTAGGCACTGGGATGGATATATATATATATATATATATATGCCCCAAAAGTGTGTTTGCTCACTTTTTTGAAACGCCTGTTTCTGGTTCTGAATGGACAGTGAATGGAAACCTTGGTTGTTTTTTCACTCGTTTCCTCTTTTTAAAATTCCTCGACTGGATGTGGTTTGCCGGATCAGGCCCCGTGGCTCTGCTCCGGGAGGTCCCAATCTCCTTCTCTCCGCAGCCGTGAGCACTGGCCGGGGAGAGCGAAACTGACAGCGGGGTCTTACCGGGTCCTCCAAAGACAGTGTGGCAGCTACTGCCCTTCCCGAAGTGGGCACATCTGGGTCGGGGAAGGGTGGCTGTGGTTCCGGGTGGCTTTTCCCCGATGTGGGGGGCAGCCCGGGTTGTAAAGCTGTGAATGTTTTTACCGTTCTGCTCTCGGTTCCTAGAGGTCGCTGGGGCGGGAAGGGGAGGGGCGGGGGCAGCGGTGAGGCTGATGTTTCCCTTCGATGTCAATGTGAATGTCCAGCTGGAGTGACTCAGCTTCCTTCGACGCCTAAAAGTGCCTTGTCAAGAAATCTCCACGTTTAAAAAATAATAAATATTTTTGTACACAATGTTAAAGGGGAAATGCACTTTAAAAAAAATCACAAGAATGGATGTATTTTGTGTGGTATAAGAGAGTGGTTTGTATCAAATGCAAAAACGTAATAAAGGTAGAAGAAAAAAAAAAAACACAACGAAAGTGTCCTGTGTTCAAACCGCCTCACTTCTGGGAGTCAGGCTGGGGAGAAAGCGTTTCACACCACGGTCTCCACATCCAGAGCACAGGTTTGCGAAGGGACGGATCGCGACCGGGGGCTATGCCAGCGAAGCTGTGAGACCGAGGAAGGGTGGGAACCGCTGTGTTGGCAGTCCCAGTAGCTGATGAGAGCTCCGCGAGTAAGTGCTGGCAAGAAGCACAGGGGCCAGTACTGTTCTGAACCGTTAGTTGTTGTTGTTTTTAATGTATATTTTATTTTTTAATTCAACTTCCTGGGGTGACATTGGTTAGTAAGATTACATAGGTTTCACATGTGCATTTCTAGGATACATCATCTGTATGTTGCATTATGTGCCCGCCACCAATTGACCACCATCAATTGACCACCTTTATCTTTTGCGACCCCCACTCTGTTGTGTGTCTGTGAGTTTCGTTTGTTGCTTTTAGTTTCACATCCCACATTTGAGTGAAATCACACGCTTCTTAACTTTTCCTGGCTGGCCTATTTCGCTTAGCATGTTGTTCTGAATTCATTTTTAAATATGATTTTATTGATTTCAGAGAAGGCAAGAGAGAGAGAGAGAGAGAAACATCAGTGATGATGGAGAATCATTGATTGGCTGCCTCCTGCATGACCCATACTGGGGATCAGCCTGCAACCGGGCACGTGCCCTGACCGGGAATCAAACCCTGACCTCCTGGTTCATAAGCCGACTGAACCATGCCAGCCGGGCCTGAATTTCTTTTCAAAGATCCAAGGACCAGTCACTTCTGACGCTCTCACTGGCTCTTGGCTGAGTATACTCAAAGGTGGGAAAACTAAGTGCCTCTCAGTAAGAGCTTTAACTGCTTGGTCCCATTGTAACCAGCACAGCATCCCCTGTCCACTGGTCATCGACGTTCACCCCAAAGAAGATTTAGGGTGAGAGACGTCTCATTTCAGGGTTCAGAAGTGGGGCTGGAGGCAGAGGCAAATTGCAGCCAGGTGTTTCCTGCCGGTCGGAGTCTGCCACCCGGGGAAGGCAGCGGCGGGTCTGCAGGGGAGAGGGGTACAGGTGAATAGGGACAAACAGCTCATACATAACTCCTTTCCCAGGAATATAAACACAATTTCCTCCCGTAGAAGTGGGAAGGGGACAAAAAGAACACTCTTATGTCCATTGGAGGTTCGGAATGATTTTACTGATCATCTAATTCTGATTTATGAGACAGACATCTCAGACCATCTGGAGTTTAAAAAAAAAAAAAGAAAGAAAAAAAAACACTTTCCTCGAGCGATGTTCCCAGAATAGCAAACATCCAGCGCTCTGAGTAATTCAGCTGAACGTGACTGCTGACCTGCCATGTGCGAGGCAGTGCTGCGTGCCTTCTCCACCCACCCCTGGGAGAGAGGTTCATGTTTCCGGTGACTCCCCAGAGAGCAGGGTGCTCTGCTGTCCAGCGAGGTCAGGAGTTGGGAAGCTGGGGTCTGGCCTGGACCCCGCCACCTCCTGTCAACTGTGCTGCAGGGGCTCTCGGAGGTTCTAGCAGGAATAGGACACCCAGGGCTCTCGCTGTGTCCTGAGTCCTTTGGAGAGTTGGCCAGCATGTCCCTTTTCCCAATGCTTCTAAATACGCACTTCCAGGAAGTACCAGGGACGCTCTGCGTTCTTCCTGGGATCCCGGGCCTGCGCAGCATCCAGACAACAGCGTGGGCTCCATAAAGTGTTGGTGCTCCAGCTGGAAGGGCAGCAGCGGCTTCTGAGGGGAAAGGACCAGCAGGCCCTGGGTGTGTCTCCTACAGCCACGTAGTCAGTGACGAAGCGAGAGAGAACCAGACGAGTCTGTTGGTTTTTTTCCAAGAATCATCCCCCCAAACTGGAGTCACTCTCCCAGAGCTGAGACTGAAAAGGTGATTCTGAAAAGAAGACCCTCACGTTGGAGATGCAATCCCGTGGGTGATCAGACACGCGCATCTGTGTGTACAACAGGCACATCCCTCCCAGGGGCTTCCTCGGCACATGCAAGGGCTGCCGGCCCATGGAAGGGGAAGCTGGAGATGGCTCTAACCATGTAATCTCTGAGTCAGTGACAACTAATGAAAACAGACATTTTAAAAACATGGTGTTGGACACGTATGCACACACACACCTGCGCATACATCTGAGCGCATGTACGGCAGCCTAAAAGTGAGCATTAAATAATTGGGTAGCCGAGGGCCCGATGGGACAGCGGGATGTAATTGATGGTAGGGACTCACCAATGGGGCCTTGGCTGCGGATTCCTTTAAGAGACAGGATGCAGGATTGGAGGCCTCGGCATGTCCTTGCCCCAGAACAGACCCTGATGGAGCACCGGAAGGCGTTAGCTCTCATTCCTCTCCCGCCGCCATTGCTGACGCTTGGAGAGGAGATGGAGAGGGAATCTCAACCCCCACAGGGGTTTTCCAGTAGGCGACATGTCCCCACAAATGCCATGCGCCTCCCAGCATCAGGCCTTCTGCTGGAGCAATTAGGCAAAGGTAGGATGAGGATACACAACGCACTTTGGGGGCCAAAGACATTCATAATGATCCAGGGTTCTGGCCTTCTACCCCAACATGCAAGACCGGCTGGCTAGTTCAGGAATCGGCCACCTTTACCTGCAAAGGGTCAGACAATAAATATTTTAGGTGTTTTGGGCCACATAGGATCTCTCACATATTCCTGTTAAAAATTTTTTTTATAAGAAGGAACTCTTACCATTTGCAGCAACCTGGATGGAACTGGAGAGCCTTATGCTAAGTGAAATAAGCCAGTCAATGAAGGAGAAGCACCACGTGATCTCACTCATTTGTGGATAATAAAGAACATCATAAACTGATGAACAAAAGGATTGATACAGAGGCAGTAAAGCATCAAACAGACTGTGAAATTATAGCAGGAAGATTTAGGAGAGGTGGGGTAGATAAGAGATCAAAGGACTTGTATCTATGCATATAAGCATAACCAATGAATATAGACATTGGGGGGTTGAGGTATGCCTGGGAGGGAGGGGGGGCAATGGGGAGATATGTATACATGTAACACAATAAAAAAAAATTACCACCAAAAAAAAAATTTTTATTTTTATTTTAAATGCAAACACTATTCTTAGCTGTGGGCCATACAAAACAGCCCAGGGCTGGACTTGACTTACAGCCTCGAATTTGCTGACTCTGGCTGAGGAGTCCAACAGGCATAGTGAGACTTCAGAGCCAACTGTGGACCCTCAGCTAAGCCCGGAGTCAACTCTTCCATTTGTTTGTTTGTTTAAAGACCATAACATGGATGTTCCAAACTGGGATGCTTTGAGAATGAATGGGGTGCTATGAATTACAGGAGCAGCCCGGGCAAGCCCTACTGTGTGCCTGGGGCTTTTCCTTAGACCTTTGGGGAGCTCAGAAAGCCGTGGGCTCGAGCAGTGCTGGCTGGGCAGTGCCTTTTTCGGATGGGTTATCACGGAGTAGTAATTGTGTCTGTGGCTTAGATGTGTTTTTGTTGGCTAGCTTTTCTGATTCCTAACTGTGGTGCTGATGACCTAAAGCCCTCTGGAAACTCCGGCCAATTCACTCTTCAGGGTAGAAAGTTTAGAAGGAAATGGGTTATTAATGGTTTGGGTTTATATGCTACTGCTTCCCTCGCCCCCTCTCCTATCCCCACCCCCAAAATCTCTGTCCCCAAGAAAGAGGGCATGGCAAAGCTCCCCAAGAAAGCTGTTCATTGTAGGCACAGATACAGGCTGAATCTAAGCATGATTCCAAGCCCCAGTCCCCAGACTGAAATGCCCCGGGAATCCTGCCAGCTAGAGGGTCTCAGCTCATCTTTCCCTGACCCAGCAAGTTTAAGATGCCTTAAGCACCACAGGAGGCCAGGGAAATGGGAATTCATCTCCAAAGTGCTATGGGCCTTGACCTTGAAGAACCCTGCTCCCCTCCTGAAGGCCATCTTTTTGAAGTGGACATATTGTGGATGGGAAACAGGCAGAGTTCTCCTCCTGGCTTCCCCATCTCCATTCTCTTTGTCCCCCCATGGAATAAGTCCAAGACCAAGGCCAAGGCCACGCCCTCCCTGAGTTTCTGTGTCACAGTTCTTGGGAGTCTGTCACAGGCCCCAAGTGGCCACCAGAATGGCATGGGTGGGAGAGAGCACAAATGAACCTGAGAGTGCAGGTCCCGAGCAAGAGAGAGCGCTTCTTTTGTTCCACGAAACTGTATTCTCAGGCTGGGGAGGAACCAGAAGCGTATCCAAAATAACTAATCAGCTTCCCACACTTTCCCGGCTTGCACTGGGGTCCACCCCTAGCCAGTGATCTGTTCCCCAAGTTAGACTGTCAGGCCTCTGGGGTCAAGCACCTCCTCCCGAAACACTTTGACTTTACTGCTCATGTCCTCATCTCTCCTCCCCCTCCCCCTCTGCAATCTGGTACCTGACGGGGAAGGGAGGGGTGTTGATCCCCTTGAAGGGACAGCTCAGAGATTCCCTGGGCTGTGAAGCCAAAACCGCCTAGTGAGGCCAACAGCTGACTATGCGCAACAACGTGGGACCCTCCCTTTGCTCTTTCCTTTCTATAACTCAGCAAGAACCAGTAGCAGGCACAAGCTCTTCCTTTTAGCTTTGCCATCTCCTCCTCTGGCATTTACACTGCCCGGTGCTGGAGGAGGGACTGGAATGTCAGTGCTGTGGGCACTGGGACAGGATATTCCAGAAGAACTCTCCCTCACCACAGGCGGGAAGCTTTCCGGGTCATCCCTCTTTCACTCATCACTGCCTGCACTGCTAGAGCGGGGAGAAGGAGAAATTAGTTACCACTTCCGGGCTCACTCCCAGGGCCCCTAGTTAACTCACTTCCGGTGGATATCTTGGTCTCGTTTGACTGTGGACTAGCCCAGTGACATCTCACTGATCTTATTGTCATATTCGAATAAAAACAAACTGAATCGTTAATTATTCACCATTAATCAATTATCTGCTGAAACGACACTGAAATAGCCCCCAAGTATTCTCATAAATTCTTTTCCCATTTGCGCATTTGCTCACGCAAAAAGCACTTGCTCATTTGACTCCTCTAGTCTCCAGTTGCTTTTCTCATCTACTGATCAATCACCTTGCCATCTTGGATCCTCATGTTTTGTATTAGTCATATGTTTTTGCATGCAGACACACACACACACACACACACACACAGAGAGAAAGAGAGAGAGAGAGAGAGAGAGAGACTTAGAAAAATCATTTTCTCTACAAAAATCCCTCTTACAATGGTTCACTTTTCTGCTTTGAAATGGGAAGTTTCTGGCTCAGAGCCTCTCTGGGGGAGGCCTTCTCTGTGGTCCCAGGGCCAAGGGCAGCACTGACTGGGGACAGTCTGCGGCAGTGGCTGGAACAGGACATAGAGTGACACCAGGCTCTGGCTCTCCTCCCTGACATGGCAAAGCTCACTCCTCACCTGCTCAGCCTCTGTACTCTCTCTGAGACAACGATCCCAAGATACCGGGTCCCTAACTGCAACTTTGGCTTCTCGGCAAACACAGGCAAGAACAGCTGGCGGCTTTCAAATATTATACGAAGCATCAGAATCTATTTTTAAATTAAATCTTACATAACCCCAATTTTCAAAATCTATAGAACCGGAGCTGCCCCACATGGAAATTTCAGGCCACCGGGAAGCACACGCATTCCCCCCTTTCCAGACTCCTGAGGCTGCAGAATCCTCAGTGAGAACCCTTTCCTTAGCACTCAGAACCAGCACTTGCTTCCTAGGCTAGTGAACGTAGTTCAAGAGTATGCTGTAAAAGAAAGCAAAAGCCAGCTAACAAACAAAACCTCTATGGGAGGAAAATACAACGACTTAACCCCAGAGTATGCAAAGGGACTTTGGTTAGGTCCTGGCTATGTTATCAAGGATACTTATCATCTCCTTTCACACAAAAATCATCAGCTTGTTCACACAGAACCGCATTTGAATTGCTTATGATCATACATACCATCTTATATCTTCATACAAAAATTAAACTCCTTGACGAGGCAACTTCTATTCTATATTAACAATAACGTATTAAACAAAATCACTGAGTGTCTCTAAGGGCCAGGTTATAATTGGGACCAAATACTCTGGGAAAGAGAGAAGAAAAAGAAAGACATATCACTGTCACCACGCTATTTATACTCTCCCAATGGCTATTTTAGTCTTTCTTCTCCCAAACTGTACACGTTTTACTCTGTTTATTTGCCTCCAACTAAGCCCAGACAGCCCTAATGTTTCTTTTTTATAAAATTAAATTTCTTGTCTGGCTGGCCTGGCTCAGTGGTTGAGTGTCAACCTATGATCCAGGAGGTCATGGTTCAATTGCCAGTCAGGGCACATGCCCGGGTTGCGGGATCAATCCTCCCACATGCAGTGCAGGAATCAACTGATCAATGACTCTCTCATTACTGATGTTTCTATCTCTCCCTCTCCCTTCCTCTCTGAAATGAATAAAAAAAATTATTTTTTTAAAAGTAAATTTATTTTAAGATAAACGTGGATTTACGTGCAACTTTAAGAAGTGAGAGAGAGAACCATTTACTGTTCACCAGTATTGCCCAGTTGTAACATCTGGCCAAACAGTGTCATAGTCAGGTGGCCAACATTGAGGCAGTCAAGACAGAACCTTTCTGCCACCACAAAGACCTCTCCTTGCCATTAGGCACACTGACCCTCCTGCTCTCCTCTCTCCATTCTCCACCACCACCTGAGCCCTGGTCCTTGACCTCTGGCAACTACCAATCTGTTCTCCATCTCTATCATTTTGAGAATGTCATAGGAATGAAATCATTTGTCATCTTTGGGGGGTAGCTTTTTCCACTCAGCACAATTCCCTGACATTCATCCAACGTGTTCCATGTATCAAATTTGTATCTTTTTATTGTTGAGTATTAATTATTCCCTTGTATAGATGTTCTGCAGTTAAATAATTACTGTAATGTTAAGAGCACTTGAGTTGTTTTTAGTTTGGGGTTACTACAAATAAAGCTGTCATAAATATTTGTGTACAGACTTTTCCATTTATTAGGGTAAATGGCCAAGAGTGTAATTGCTGGGTCATATGCTAATCCTATCCCATGTTGAGGTTTTTGTGTTTTTTAAAATATATATTATTATTGCTTTCAGAGAGAAAGGGAGAGGGAGAGAGATAGGAACAAGGATAAGAGAGAATCCTTGATTGGCTACCTCCTGCACGCCCCCTCCTGGGGACTGAGCCTGCAACCCTGGCATGTGCTCTGACTGGGAATTATAGAACACGGACCTCCTGATTCATAGGTCGATGCTCAACCCCTGAGTCACGCTGGCCAGGGGCCCATGTTGAGTTTTATAAGAAACTGCAAACTGTTTTTAAGTGTGGCTGTACTATTTTATACCACTGATGTTTGGGGATTTTTTAATCTATTGGGTGGTGCAAGTTCTTTGTGTATTCTGGATACTAGTCCTTTGTCAGTTTGAAAATATTTTCTTTTAATCTATAGCTTGACTTTTTGTCATCTTCACATGGACTTTCCCGGAACAAAAGTTTTTACTTTTTATCAGTTTATTAACTTTTAGTTAACTTTTAGTTTATTAACTTTTAGTCCCCATAAAGGGACTATGCTTTAGGTGTCAAATCTAAGAATTTTTGCCCAGTCTTAGATCTCAAAGATTTTTTGGATGTGTTTTCCTCTAAAAGTTTTATATTTTAAATTTAAATACATGATTCATTTTGAGTTAATTTTTGTAGAAAGTGAGAGAGTTAGGCCAAATTTCATTCCCTTTTCCTTGAGTATATCCACTGTTTCAGCTGACAAGTCTGACCTGCCTCCATTGAACTGCTTTTGCATCCTTGTCAAACAGTTGGGCATATTTGTGTGGGTATTTCTGGGTCCCCTGTTCTGTTCCAGGGATGTATGTGTCTATACCTCACACAGCCTTAATTACTGTAGTCATACAGTAACATCTAATAGTAAGTAGAGTGATTCTTCCTACTTCATTCTTCTTTTACACAATTACTGTAGCTATTCCAGGGCACGCCCCACTAGGGATGTGCCCACAACCAGGATTCATGCCCTTGACCCGAATCAAACCTGGGACCCTTCAGTCTGCAGGCTGACACTCTATCCACTGAGCCAAACCGGCTTCAGCTCATATACATTTTTTAATAATCTTCACTAGTAACTATAAGTGGCTTTCTGATGCACTTTCTGTAATTGCAAGCAAACACACACACATACACACACACACACAC
>PVJN01045849.1:0-16725 GCA_004026805.1 Lasiurus borealis
GAATCCACAGGCAACACAATCTCAGATATATGCCGAAAGAACTTCTTCACGGATACTGCTCCAAAGGCAATGGAAGCTAAAGAAAAAATGAACAAATGGGATTACATCAAAATAAAAAGCTTTTGCACAGCAAAAGAAACCATCAACAAAACAACAAGAAAGATCACTGTATGGGAGAACATATTTGCAAATGTTACCATTTTTAACAGCATTTCTAATCTTCCCCCAAAAGGTTAAGCCACTCACTCGTGTGCAGACCAGACTTGGGCCCCCTGTCCTCCATCACAGCATTTAGCACAGTTCTCTGCATGCTCATTGCTGCAAGGCTTTCTTTGCTGCTTCCCCGATCTGAATATAAGCTCTATGTACTTAGCCCAGTAAATACTCAATAAGTATTGGTTAAATAAATATCTAGTGACTCCCCAGCAGATGATTCTTGGGAGATGGAGCCCAAGGCATACTTTGGAAACTCCCAGCCGCTGACTGGGAGTTCCGAACAGGCTCTCAGGTTATGCACAGTTAAATCTGTGTTCCAGGCAGCCCTCCCTGGGTTGACATTACACTGCCATTGTGTCTCCATGGCTATCATGCTCTCATTATGAATAGACATAAATTATTAGAGACATTGGCCAGCAACTGAAAAGTAGGGCTTCGGCTGCTTGAGCAGAGGGATGCCCAATATCACCCTCAGTTTGGGAGGCCTCGGAACTGAACTCTTTACAAACCCCTATCTTAACACCTGCTTACATCTCTTGTTTTGGACTGCAAACTGCATTACACATTGGCCCTCAGCAATTCAACAAACGTTTATTAATCATTTGTGTTTCTAGACATCGAATCTGGTCCTAAAGTCATCAGGAGCAGACATTCTCTTCCACCATGGGACTAGTTTTCTATTTGTGCTATTAACAGTGGTCCACAAACTGTAGCTAGCAGGCCACATGTGGCTCTTTGGCCCCTGGAGTATGGCTCTTCCACAAAATACCACAGCCTGCGTGAGTCTATTTTGAAGAAGTGGCATTAGAAGAAGTTTAAGTTTAAAAAATGTGGCTCTCAAAAGAAATTTTAATCATTGTACTGTTGATATTTGGCTTTGTTGACTAATGAGTTTGCCAGCCACTGTGCTATAACATTTTTCACTAACTTCATTGCTTAGAACAACAAAACTTTATCTTACAGTTCTAGGGGTTCAGAAGTTACTCCATTGTGATTTAGAATAAATATGTATTTAGACTTTGTCCCCTTTCCTGGCCCAGAGGTCCTAAATCCCTTGTAATTTCCTACACGATGAGAGCAACAAAGGTGTCTTTTGTTACGTTAATGAGGTAACTTATGAAAGCACCTAAGGATGGGGGCTGGTTGCCAGGGAACCAACCTAGTGATTGAAGGTTGACCCCAATGGCCAATGATTCAATCATGCATATGCAATGAATCCTCCCCAGTACCCTCACAAGATGGGGTTAGGAGAGCTCCTGGGTTGGTGAACCTGAGAAGGTGTTGGGACAATGGAGTGCCTAGTAAGTAAACTGTTTATGTGAGTTCTGTGAGCCCCTGGAGCAAATGAATGGAATCTAAAGTGGGCATTTTGGAATCTCTGATCTGTAGCCAGTTGGTCAGATGCACAGCCTGGACTTGCGATTGGCTTCTGAAGTGTGTGGAACTGAGCCCTGTGGGGTCTGATGCTCACTCCAGGTAGATGGTGTCAGAATTTAGTTGAACTGTAGAACACCCAGCTGGGGTCTGAGCATTATTAGTGGTGGGGGGAAAAATACGCACTGGAATTGAAATTGGTACCACACTATCGAGTTCCAAAATGGATCTTGGAGGGCTACAAACAAGGGCTTGACTGGGCTCTGTTACACTTCTGGAGGCTCTAGGGACAAATTTATTTCTTGCCTTTTCCAGCTTCTGGAGGCTGCCTGTATTCCTTGGCTCTCAGCCTCTTCCAACAATTGCATCACTGTGACATCTGCTCCCAGACCCACACTCCTCCTCTCACTCCCCTCTTTCATGTGTAAGAACCTTGGTAATTACATTGTCACATCTTTATAATCCAGGATAAGCTCTCTATCTCAGTACCCTTAATTTAATCACATCTTCCAAGTCTCTTTTGCCATGTATATACCATGTTCCCAGGTTCTAAGGGTTAGGATATGGACATCTTTGGGGCTATTATCTGCCTACCTCAGCTGCTACTTGGTGCTTATATCTAATTGGTTTTTTTTAAAATGGTGTGGATTTTAGACTCAAATTAGTCCGAATCCTGACTCATCCCCCGCTACTTCCTAGAAATACAACTTTAGGAATGTTATTGATCTAAGCCTTAGTTTTCTAATCTGTCAAGTGGGGAAAATATTACCTTATTTCACAAAGTTATGAAGTTTATAGACAATAGTACATGTTGCTGCCTGTACCTAGTAAACTCTTTAAAATGTTAGATATTATCATTGTTAATTCCTTCTTCTTGAGCATCATCCTTGATAGCATATGATTCTCTTTGATTTGGGGAGATTTTCAAAGGTTTGCCATATTTCACTATTTTCTTACCTAAGATTTTGGTTAACTTAAAATTTTATAGTTTTCATAAAAGGGACTTATAAAATACTCAATAAAAGTAAGTTCAGAAATAGTCACTGAGAGCAATACCAGTTTTTAAAAATGGCCTTTAATTCCACAAAGAATTTTATTTAATTTAGAAACTGAAATTATTTTTAAAGTACATCGCTGCAATTTCAGTAGGTTCAAACATCCCATTTGCCTTGGGTGCTAGTGGTCTTTATTAGCACCTACTTTCCTCTCTTGAGACTTGGCCAAAATTGCTTCTGGACTCTCTACTAGAATCATCATGACATATTTAGGGCTTGCCCTGTAAATTAGGCTGTGCACACCCTACTCTCCTCTCTAAAGCTAAATTCCCATAGAAAAAGGCTCATTTCCTGCTGCTTCTTTTCCAGCTGACTTTTGGATAATCAATTTCCTATAAATTCAAAATGAGATAGATGCCAGTTTGCCATAAAAAATTTAGAAAGATCCTCAACAGCTGCCTGAAGTTGCCTTCAGGCAAGGTTCTATTAGCCACTTTCATTTCCTTTCTCCTTGCTGCAGTAAGAGCTCTGTTCTCTGCTGACAACTGGCATTCGGTGTCTCCACACTCAGGTCTGTGGACATATTTTGAAAAACTTGCTAGGACAAAAGGAACAGTGCCTTGGTTGAGGCCATTTCTAGGAGCTCTGAGCTTTGAATAGGACAATTTTTGGCTTACATACTTTTACACAAGAATTACAAAACTGAAGTATGAATATAGAGCAATGAAGCTAGTTTCTAACATGCCAGAAATTCTACATCCAATGACTGTAGACCATCTATTCATTCATTGCACTTATGGGTATTAAATTAAAAGATACTGTTAAATGACCAGGTTTTTACCCAGGAGTAGTACATATTAAATCCTATGAGCACACTGTAAATGTAGGTTATTGCTTTTGCAGAATAGATGGTTCTTGAAATATTATGTGTTAGATTTTTGTAATTAAGTTGTTATTAATGCCCTATAGAATTTAATCATTTTAAACCTTCTCTCAGTAAATCTTTTTGTATAACCAATATGTTCTAAAACAGTAATTGGAGTAGTATTGATGCAAGCATAGACAAACAGATCAATAGAAACAAGCAGAAGGTCCAGATTTAAATCCATGAATACTAGAAAATTTAATCTACATCAGACATAGAAAGTCACCTTTTCAATAAATGGTGTTGCTGTTACTTGTTTCCCATATAGGGGGAATATTAAATTTATGCTTTTCATTATGCACAAAAACTTACTTCAAGTGTATAAAGATGGAAATGTAAAAAGTCAACCTTCAAAAGCAGTAGAACAAAATGCAGGAAAAATTTTTATTACTCTGAGGTAGCATAAAAGTTGTAAAATATCTCACATACATACCTAACTTGTTTCCATGTCTTGGCTATTGAAAATAATGCTGCAATGAAGTGGGGGTACACATATATCTTTTTTAGTTAATGTGTTTATTTTCTTTGGATAAATACCCAAAAGTGGAATTGCTAGATCATGTGGTGGTTCTATTTTTAACTTTTTTTTGAGGAAAACCCATAGTGTTTTCCATAGTGGCTACACTGATTTATATTCCCACCAAAAGTGCACAAGGGATCCATTTTTTCTTTTTTAAAAAATCTTTACCCAGTTATATTTTCATAGATTTGAGAGAGACAGAGAGAAAGAAAGAGAGAGAGAGAGAAACATCAGTGTGCGAGAAAAACAGTGATTCTTGCCTCCCCTAAGTGCCCCTACCTGAAACCAAATATGCAACCTGGACATGTGCCCTGACTAGGAATCAAACCTGTGACTCCTCAGTGCAAGGGATGATGATCCAACCAACTGAGCCACATCAGCAGAGCACAAAGGTTCCCTTTTGTTTGCATCCTTACCAACACTTGCTATTTCTTGTCTTTTTGGTAGTAGTCATTCTGACAAGGTGATATTTCATTGTGATTTTGATTTGCATTTCCCTGATAATTGTTGAATACATTTTCATGTACCTGTTGACCATCTGTATGTCTTCTTTGGAAAGGTGTCTATTTAATTCTTCTGCCCATTTTTTATTTGTATTTATTTTTAATATATTTTATTGATGTTTTACAGAGAGGAAGGGAGAGGGATACAAAGTCATAAACATCTATGAGAGAGAGACATTGATCAGCCGCCTCCTGCACGCCCCCTACTGGAGTTGTGCCCGCAAGCAAGGTACATGCCCCCCGACCAGAATAGAACCTGGGACCTTTCAGTCCGCAGGCCAACGCTCTATCCACTGAGCCAAACCGGTCTCGGCCTGCCCATTTTTTAAATCAAATTGTTTTGTTGCTATTGAGTTCTTTCTACATTTTGGACATTAACTACTTGTGAGATATATGATTTGCAAATATTTTCCTGATTCAGTAGATTGTCTTTTTATTTTCTTGCTAGTTTCCTTTGCTGTGCAGAAGTTCTTTAGTTTGATGTAATCCCATTTTTTTAAAATTTTTTGCTTTTGGAGCTTTTGCTTTTGGTATCAAATTAAAAATATTGTTGGCAAGACTAATGTCAAGGAACCTACCACCTATGTTCTCTTCTAGAAGTTTTATGATTTTATGCTAATCTTTAATCTAGTTTGTACAAGATAATAGTTCAGTTTTATTCTTTTGCATGAGGCTATCAAGTTGTCCTAATACTATTTATTGAAGAGACTGTATACAATTTTCCCATTGTACATTCTTGACTCCTTTGTCATAAATTAATTGACCATATATGATATGAAGGTTATTTCTGATCTTTCTATTCTGTTCCAATGATCTGGATGTCTTTTTTTAGGTAAATTCCATGGTAATATAGTAGTTCAAAACCAGGGAGTATGATATCTTCAACTTTGTTCTTTTTCTCAAGATTTCTTTGGTTATTTGTGTTTGTGTCTGTGTTTTCATACAAATCTTTGGGTTGTTATATTTCTGTGAAAAATGCTATTGGAATTGATAGAGATTGTATTGAATTTGTAGATTACTTTAGGTAATATGAATATTTTAACAATATTCTTCCAATCCATGAGTATGGGATACCTTTGATTTATTTGCATCATCTTCAATTTCTTTCACTGTCTTATAGTTTTTAGTCGTTTATCCTTGGTTAAATTTATTTGTAGGCATTTTATTTTTTATTGATGAAGTTGTAAATTTGATTATTTTCTTCATTTGCCTGTCTGATAGTTCATTATTAGTAGATAGAAACACAACAAAATTTTCATATTGATTTTGTACCCTGCAACATCATTGAATGTATTGATTCTAAAAGTTTTTTTGGTGGAATTTTTAAGTTTTGTTTTTTTAAATATAATATGTCATCTGCAAATAGTAAAAATTTTACCTTTTTATTTCTGATTTGAATACCATTCGTTTGTTTTGCTTGCCTAATTGCTCTGATGGGGACTTTCAATATTATGCTGAATAAATATGATGATGGTGGGCATCTTGTCTTGTTCCTGATCTTAGAAAAAAATCTTTTTATTTTATTTTATTTTTATTTCTAATTAAATCTTTATTATTCAGATTATTACATTTGTTTCTCTTTTTTCCCCTCCATAGCTCTCCTCCACTCGGCTCCCACCACTCCCTCTACCCTTACCTTCCCCCCATTGACCTCATCCATAGGTGTACGATTTTTGTCCAGTCTCTCCCTGCACCTCCCTTACCTCTTTCCCCCTGAGAATTATCAGTCCACTCCCTTTCTGTGCTCCCAATTCTATTACATTCAGCAGTTTATTCTGTTGACCAGATTTTTAATTCACTTAATTTTTAGATTCACTTGTTGATAGATATGTATTTGTTGTTCATAATTTTTTATCTTTTACCTTTTTCTTCTTCCTCTTTTTAAAGAGCACCTTTCAGCATTTCATATACTTTATTGGAGTTGATGAACTCCTTTAGCTTTTTCTTCTCTGTGAAGCTCTTTATTTGCCCTTCAATTCTGAATGATAGCTTTGCTGGATAGAGTATTCTTGGTTGTAGGATCTTGCTATTCATCACTTTGAATATTTCTTGCCACTCCCATCTGGCCTGCATCATTTCTATTGAGAAATCAGCTGACAGTCGTATGGGTGCTCCCTTGTAGGTAATGAACTGTTTTTCTCTTGCTGCTTTTAATATTCTCTCTTTGTCTTTTGCTCTTGGTATTTTAATTATGATGAGTCTTGGTGTAGTCCTCTTTGGATTCCTCTTATATGGGGTTCTGTGTGCTTCCTAGACTTGTAAGTCTCTTTCTTTTACTAGATGTGGGAAGTTTTCAGTCATTATTTCTTTAAATAGATTTTCAGTATCTTGTTCTCTCTCTTCTTCTGGCACCCCCATAATTCTGATGTTGGTATACTTGAAGCTGTCCCAGAGGCTTCTTACATTATCTTCGCATTTTTGGGTTATTTTCTCTTCTTGCTTTTCCAGTTGAGTGTTTTCTGCTTCTTTATATTTCAAATTTTTTACTTGATTCTTGCCTTTCTCTAGTCTGCTGTTAGGACTCTGTATAATATTTTTTTATTTCAGTCAGTGTATGTTTAATTTCTAGTTGGTCCTTTTTCATCTCTAGATGGGCCTTTTCCATCTCTAAATTGCATCTTTTGCATCTCTAGTTGGTCCTTTTTCATCTCCTCTTGGCTCTCGCTAACTTTATCCAACTTTTCTAGGATATTCTTGAAACCTTATAAGCGTGGTTTTGAACTCGATATCCAGTCATTTGTTTTCCTCCATTTCTTTTCTTTGGGATCACTTTCCTTGTCTCAGCATTTTCAGTATGCCTGGAGAGCTTCAGTGTTGGATTCATCCTTATGATACCAGACTTGCAAAACCTCAGAAACCTCTCTGTTGAGCTTGGGATGGGTGGAGTCTCAGGGCTTAAGGGACCGCCTTGCCTTCCAGTCAGCCCTGCCCTCCATAGCCCCTGACTCTGAAGTGACTGGGTAATCGCTGGAGCGGTCCCTGTGCGTGCACACTTTATCTCACAGTGCCTCTAGACTGCTGCCTTTCCGGCTCCCCTGTGCTCCGGGACCATATGAGTCTTGGTCCCCAGGGTTTCGCTCAAAACTAGGGTTTAGTGGAGTTAGAAGTGATGCATTTGGGAGGGTCTGTCTCCCACCCACTCATGAAAGCCAGTGGCACAATCAGCAGTCGGTCCTCTGCATGCAGTGCCATGCGCGCCACCAAACTTCTGATCTTTTGCAACTCCCCTAAATTTCCGTGCACTTCTCCCTTTTCACAGTCCAAACTCCCTCCTAATGAGTTTTGGCTGGATATGGGGTTTAGTGTCTTAGGATAAGGGGTTCATGCCATTGAGAGTCTCTGTCTCCCTCCTGCCAGAGAAAGCCAGCCAGGTTCTCTAGTACCCGCTCTCTCCACGCGTGAGTCTCCATACCTCAGCTTTTTGCAGCTCCTCTGGGTTTCTGTGAGCCCCTGTCTTTCCCTCTAGTTGTAGAATTTCCACTCAGCCAGCTTTCCTGTGGTTCTAGATAATGTCCATTCTGTCTTTTAGTTGTAGTTTTGAAATTGTTGTGCAAGGCAGCAGTTTAGGAGTTTACCTATGCCACCATCTTGGATTCTACAGAAAAAATTCTTAAAGCTCTTCACCATTGAGTGTGATGTTAACTTTGACTTGTCCATATATGGCCTTTGTTATGTTGAGATACATTACCTCATTTTATGCCTTTAGAGGCTATATTCTGAGATGCATACATATTTAACATTTTTGTTTTTTCCTGATGAGTTAAATGTTTTGTCTTTATTAAATTACTGTCTTTACTTATAGTAATACTTTTTTTTTTTTGCCTTAATGTATAATATAGTTATGTCAATTGGGGACACTGATGATATAGAGCCACCATAATTTTCTTATACAACCCCAGTGGTGTGAACTTGTACTACAAATCCAGGTAAGGGCTGGCTTGCCTATCATTCTCAACTTTATCCTGAAGGTGTGGCACATTTGCACCCTGCTTGTTGTGGGAGGATTGCCTGTATGTGATCCCTGATTTCTATTTCATTTGTCAGACAAGGCCATTAAGGACCCATTTGCAGATCTGAACCTCTTAGAGGAAAAGGCATCAGCCACATTACTAAAGCTATTTAGATGCTGAAGTGTCTTTTATTCTATGCTACTTAAATTGTGAATTTTATTTGGAAGTAGTTAGAAGAATATCAGACAAAAGCAGTGAATATATTTAAGTGGTATGTTTTTCAATTATAGCTACAAAATAATCTTTGTTTAAGAAATACTATTACATGACTAGCATGTGGTGAGCTTAGTGTTCAAATCCAGAGAGTCTGGCTCCAGAGTTTACAGAAATCAGGTGGATATAATAAAAAGTGAATCAAAGTAAGATCTCTCTTCTTAATGGTAAAACCTGGCCATATTCCTACCTATCATGTGCCCTTCTAAAAACACATGTTAGAAAATTAGGATTCCACATCTGTCATCATAATAAAAGCCTCCTTAATCGAGTTCTCTTCTTTAAAATTCAACAAGTCTGACTAAAACAATTGAAAAATATTGTTAGAGAAATCATCATATTGTCGGTCAATATTTGAACAAAATGAAGGTGTGTTGTCATTAACATTACACAAATGTACCACACAAATCAATATTGTTTCTGATTCACAAAGCACATTCATCTTCTATACAAATGCTGTCCTTGGAAATGGCTTCATGTTCTTTGCCTCATTGAGGACACAATATTTGTTCATTTTCCAATTTTGTTTAACAAAAGTAAACTGGATGTCACATTCTGAGGTTAACATATTCATAAATTTCTGTTAAGTTCTTCCCAGTACTTAACTGTATGCTGAAGTAAAACATCCTATCTTCTACCCTCATTTTCTGGCAACAATTCTTTTGCTCATGGTGCATAACAATGAAAGTAGGTATAGTGTTTAGAATATTTAATACATTTATTTCCTTGTCTATGACTAAACCATGTTTGTAATTTTTTTGTAAGCCTGTCCTTTAGAATTTTCTCTTTTTTCAAATTGTGGAAACTTTGGTACTATTGGCTCTTGATCTAATGGTTACAAGAGAATATTTAATGGGTTGGTGGCAGTTTTATTGCCCCTTAAACATTTAATAGGTTTTCTGCATAATTTCTCAATGTGTTCTTATTTGTTTATTTTTTTATATTTTTGGTGTAAAATTGAAAACTTATGGTATTGAATTTTATGACATTGGCACAATTCCTCCTCCACAGTGGTAATATATACTTCCATTATTCTTTTATTTCTAGGGGCTAAAATATGAACTTAACAGTGCAACATGGCCCAGGTCCATAAAGTTTTATATTTGGATCACTGTTACAAATTGAAAACTTTTTCTTTACTAAAGTAATAAGGTTAGAGTTTCTTTTTATTTTCATTGTCACTTATAAATACCCTGGCAAAATCTGGAACTACATTTGGTTATCTTTTTTTTTTTTTAATTAAACATCAGTTTGATCAACTTTGTTGTACCTGCCTAAGTCTGTTCTAATGGAAATGGCACTGGATGGGAAGTCAGGAAATTCAGATTCTAGACATAACACAGCCGCTCATGTAGATGCTGCGTTCCTGAGCCTCTATGCAGAGATCCCAAATTTCTTAAGGAAAATTATGGTTAAACAAAACTCTTACAATGTTAAGATCAGATCATCTTAAAGAGAGTGCAATGTGTGATTCTTATTAAGTTATTTTATAATTCCAGAAAAATGCAGTTTACTTGATCAAGCAAGTCAAGCCTTACCAAAGACCGGGCAGAGATGGTGTTTTTAGTTGTTTAAAATGACTATTTTGCTCTTCATGGCCACAGTAATTGTTCACTTAGAAGACAACTTTGTTAACAACTTTTGCAGGTCACTTTATAAAAAGCTTTCTATCAGTCTAGTATCTTAATTGATAATTATATTCACAATTTAGTAAAAATAAAGTTTAAAGAGGCATTTTTAAAAGTCCACACTTGAAATGGGAATAATCCTAAATAATACTGTAAGTGTTTTAGTGTGGTATTTAGACTTTCTATAAGGTGCACAGACATACATATTTTTGTTCTCATATTTCACACATGGGGAAGTTCATGGCAGTTTCTTCCTTTGTCATTTGGAGAAAACTCCAAAGGAACCTGACTGCATTTCTCAGTTGATTTTAGACCAGCCATCCCATGCATAATTCAGAGCCCAGTGTGAGGAGACAGAATGCCACTTTATCTTTTTTTTTTCCTTTCCTTTAATAAATTTTTATTGTTCAGCTTTTTACAATTGTTCCTCTTCCCCCCCACCATAACTCCCCTCTACCCAGATCCCACCCCACCCTCTGCCCTTACCTACCCCCCATTGTCCTCATTCATAGGTGTACGATTTTTGTCCAGTCTCTCCCTACACCTCCTCACCCCTTTCCCCCTGAGAATTGTCAGTCCACTCCCTCTCTATGCCTCTGATTCTATTATATTCACCAGTTTATTCTATTCATCAGATTTTTAATTCACTTGATTTTTAAATTCACTTGTTAATAGATATGTATTTGTTGTTCATAATTTTTATCTTTACTTTTTTCTTCTTCTTCCTATTCTTAAAGAGTACCTTTCAGTATCTCATATAGTACTGGTTTGGTGGTGATGAATCCTTTAGCTTTTTCTTATGAAGCTCTTTATCTGACCTTCAATTCTGAATGATAGCTTTGCTGGGTAAAATAATCTTGGTTATAGGTTCTTGCTATTCATCACTTTGAATATTTCTTGCCACTCCCATCTGGCCTGCATGGTTTCTGTTGAGAAATCAGCTGACAGTCGTATGGGTGCTCCCTTGTAGATAATGAACTGTTTTTCTCTTGCTGCTTTTAATATTCTCTCTTTGTCTTTTGCTCTTGGTATTTTAATTATGATGTGTCTTGGTGTGGTCCTCTCTGGATTCCTTTTATTTGGGGTTCTATGTGCTTCCTGGATTTGTAAGTCTATTTCTTTCACCAGGTAAGGGAATTTTTCATTATTTCTTTAAATAGGTTTTCAGTATCTTGCTCTCTCTCTTCTTCTGGCATCCCCATAATTCAGATGTTGGTACACTTAAAGTTGTCCCAGAGGCTCCTTACCCTACCTTCACATTTTTGGATTCTTTTTTATTTTTTTCAGTTGAGTGTTTTCTGATTCTTTATATTTCAAATCTTTGACTTGATTCATATGTCCTCTAGTCTGCTCTTAGGTCTCTGTATAATATTTTTTATTTCAGTCAGTTTATGTTTAATTTCTAGTTGGTCCTTTTTCATCTCCTCTTGGGTCTCACTAAATTTATCCATTTTTTCTAGGAAATTCTTGAAAAACCTTATAACTGTGGTTTTGAACTCTATATCCAGTCATTTGTTTTCCTCCATTTCTTTTGTTTGTGATCTATTCCTTTGTCTCTGCATTTTTGCTGCTTCCTTGAGTTGGTAGAGTAGCTTTGTGTGTTAGGTGTCCTGTATAGCCCAGTAGCTCTGCCTCCCCAGTTACCTGAGATAACCTCTGTTGGTGCATCCCTTGGTGTACTGTGTGTACAGCCTTGTTGTAATTAAGTCTTGATTGTTGTTGATATCTCTTGGGGGAATTGACCTCCAAGTCAATTGGTTGTGAGGATCAGCTATGTCAACACTGGGAGATTTTCTGTTGCTGGTCTCTGCCTTAAGACTTGCAAGATTGCAAAAGCCTCTGTGCTGGGCTTGGATGGGGTGGAGTCTCAGGGCTGAGCAGACAGCCTTGGCTTCCCATCAGCCCCTGGGTCTCTGTCACGTGTAATCGCTGCAGCCCTCTCTGTGCACCATTACACTCGCATGCCTCCAGATCTTTGCCTTTCCAGCTCTCCTGAGTGCCCACGTGCTCCAGGGACCCGTATGAGTGTGGGTCCCCAGGGTCTTGCCCAAAACTGGGGTTCAGTGCAGTCCAACCTGGGTTTCAGTGCAGTTGGGAGGTTCTGTCTTCCTCCCGCTAGAGTAATTTCTCTGTGTGTGCACTTTCGCTCGCACCTCTGGACCTCTGTTTTTCCCCTAAGTTTCCCTGCATATGAGTCTTGCCCAGAAATGAGGTTCAGTGCAGTCAGAAGTGGGGTTCAGTGCAGTCAGGAGTTTCCATCTCCCTCCCGTTAAAGGAAGCCAGCCAGGCACTCTGCCATCGTCCTCTTCACACACACGTCTCCCTACCTCAGCTTTTTCCAGTTCCTCTGTGTCTCCATGAGCCCCTCTCTTTCCTTCTAGTTGTAGAATTTCCACTTAGCCAGCTTTCTTGTGGTTCTAGTTGGTATGTGTTCTGTCTTTTAGTTGTAGTTTTGAAATTGTGCGAGGCAGCAGTTTAGGTGTTCACCTATGCCACCATCTTGGTTCCTCTCCCCACTTTATCTTTTTGTTCGTGCTCTCTGAAGTCTTGCTGGGACCAGCACTCACTGATATCTTTGTGCACATCCCTTTTGGTGACCTAACCCCAACCTTCATCTGTGCCATTCCCAGAGGGAGGACTTTTCAGCAGCTGTGCCCCCTCAGGGAACCACTCCCTCCACCCATGCAGGCTGTCCAGAAAAGCTACCCAGGATCTTATGCATAAACCTCTTCATCCCCCTCTCCTGTTCTCAGTTTCCTAGCAAAACCTGAAGTTGTCATTGCCCATTTCTGCGCACTGGTTGTCTCAGTCTTATTTCCTGCGTTGCTTTGGTGATACCCATAGACCAAGCCTCAGCCAGTCTCACCTCATGCTTCTAACCACTGCACTGCTCCTGACCTAACTGGCAGGCCCTTGCCTGCCCTGTTTCTCTGCCCAACCCAGGTCACCCAGGAAGGGAGGCCCCTGAGGGGCAGTGCCACTCAATCAGCACCATTTATAATTCCTTTTTCTCCCTGCTGGTCTCCAAATCTGCTAAGATTTTGAGTAAATTCTAAATGAAAAAATTAGCTCATATTTTATTAAATTTATTTATGTATTTACTTCAGAGAAAGAGTGGAAGGGGGGGAGAGAGAAGAGAGAGAGAGGAGAGAGAGAGAGAGAGAGAGAGAGAGAGAGAGAGAGAGAGAGAGAGAGAATATGATTTGTTTTCCGCTTATTTATCCATTAATTGGTTTTGCTTCTTGTATGTGTCCTGACCAGAGGACCGAACTTGCCACCTTGGTGTATGGGGACAACTGAGATACCTGGCTAGGGAGTGATTTTATATTTTAAAGTTACAGTTGTTTAGGCTGGAATTCTTCTTTTAGTTCAAAGAAGGAGGGAAGAGCCCTGCAGAATTAATTTCTTCCTTTTTCTCCCTGCTGGTCTCCAAATCCGCTATGATTTTGTGAAAGCTTGTTTTGCCATGACCATGTAATACAAGTCCTCTTTGGGTGATCTTAACCCATGTTCAGGTAACAATTTTGGACCCTATTTTATGTGTACACTGAATTAATTCGTATTTAATTTAGTAATTTTATTCTTGATGTCTTAATGAGTAATTCATAATAGTTGTAGCACCAAAAGGATCTTTGGTCTATGTAGGTGGGCAAACATCTGAAAATGCTGAAGTAACTATTATTTCTCTAGTAATATATTTCTTTTCATTGTTTGATGAAACAACATTTATTAAGCATTTATGCTCTATAGGACCCTCTAAGGGAAAAGTTTACAATAGAATGATCAGGTCACAATAATGGAAGTTCATACTAATATGTATTTCTCTCCTCTGTTAAAAGTTAAAATGTAGCTAAGTAAATCTGAAGACCTAAATGGCTTTCAATAGACAGTTCATCAGCCAGGAGTGCCCTTCTAGTTGCTAGATGAGAGGCTGCTGGTTCATGTACGTTTTTGAGATGGATTGAAGCCTTCCCCTGCCGTATGGCTGATACCTTCAGGCAAAGAAACTGTTAGAAAATGTGTTTTCACCTTTAGACCAATATCTATTGGCATATAACCTTTTGTTGACCCTTTGTCTCATGGTATATGACCAACTACTGTGTATCTTAAAGGTTTTATGCTGAAGCCCATTAGTATCAGGTTAAGGGCGATATAGCAGACCTCAATTCAAGGGACCCTGTTGGATATAGTCTGAAGCCTGGGGACTGGGTATTCTAGAGGCTTTATCAGAGAAGCACAGGCTTCTAGCCCCTGAGAGGCACCAGACCAGGTACTGCTGACCACGAACACAGTTGCAAAACTAGAAGGCCTCGAGCCTTGGGTGCATATCTCAAGCTGAAGAAGGCTTCACCTTATTCTTCACACCAGCTAGAGACCCCCAAATCAAACTGACTAAGAAGAGAAATAGCTGACATCAGTGTAGACTGTTCCCACCCAAAGATGCCAGGTCAAGACTTCCTACCTTAGCTACACATGAAACCCGTTTCTTCTTTTCTTTTTTCCCCTTTTAACTCTGGCATTGGAGTACAAACAGCACCATCACCCACATCTCCCAGGCCATTGCTAAGGGAGGTAATCTCTGTAATTTAGAACAACTTTTTATTTCATGCTAGGAGAAAACTACTGGACCCTTGGCTTGAATGGGAAAATGTACCCCAATAAGATTTATCCTGGTCTGTACTAGTTAGCATTCTCCTGGAGTCTATAAATGTCCAGCTTGCTGGTGTATAGCTGAGAACACCTCTTAGATTCTCTAACTGTGCCCTAATTGTTCTAGAAATGACATGCCAGAAGGCACAATCCGTGATTTAGGATTTTCTAACTCAAAGCCATATTTTTCTGCCTATAGATAGTAATAGCAATATCATCAGACACCTCTCCTTAACTCCTGGAGATATCATAGATCCCTTTGCTAAGGCATTAGCTGCCCAGGAGTGATCCTGAGATGCTCACTGAACAAGGAAATATCTGTGCTTTGGCCAACACCAGCTGCTCTCCCTGGATCAACACTTCTGGGGAAGTTGAAGCATAGCTACATAGCATCACTGAGAAAGCCATTTGGCTTAAAAGGGTGATTCCTACAAAGGGGGCTTTCTTTGCTTTGTTTGGTCTTGGGGGCTATGGTTCTGAAGTGCACTCCTACCATTGAGAATTATTCTTCGCCTGGTTTATCATAAAGATCTCTCTGTATTCTCTCAAAAGCTTTGAATGTATGTTTGCAGCAGCTAACAGTGACCTCCCTAAGTCTGGAATGTCAAAGAGGGAACAAGACTGATGTACAGATTATGAACCTGGAACCATGACCAGTGAAGGTCATAGCAAAAAGGTTACATCAGACCAAGGAATAGTAGAGCTGCCGAGCAGTAGCTGAGGGTGACACCAATGCCTTACTTTTTATTACATCTCTCAATTAGACTGAGAAGTATGATCAAGGGGTGAAGGGTGGGGGGAGAGGTTACTAAACAGAAGACAGGCCCAAAATGGTGTCACTTGTGTTGAGAGCCCGTGATATCAAGCTGAGACTGAATACCCAACAAACTGCAGCTTCCACCTTTCCTAGATACTGTCTTAGTCAGCCTAGAACTTTCTGATCAATGCTATCAAGGTAATCTGCCGGGTGAGGCCCACAGCCTTCACACTTGCCTGATATAACCTGCACTTTCAACTTCTTAGTCCTACCTTAAGCCACTTTTCAAATTCCTTAGTCCCACCCTTTTTCTTCCATTGTGTACAACTCATCTGAGTGCCCCTCTGGTTGCTAGGTGGGACACTGCGCAGTCATGGATGGCTAATGAAAGGCAATTAGATCTTCAAAGTCACTGGGTTGAATTTTGTTTTTTAACACTGTCTTAGATGTTTACCTTATATGCTTATTTGTCTTCTTGCAGGAAGGACAAAATCCCTCTTAAATATACTGTTTTCATTAAATCATGAAAGATGTTTTATGTCATAGTTCCACATAAAAGCTCAGATCTTATACTGTTAAACACAGTATTATGTCTTAAATCCTAAACATTCTTGCTTGTGAGCTGAAAATTAAGAATCAGGATCCAGTCAAGCCCTTCCAATTGCTTTTGGAACAGGTGTGGGGGCAAAGCTGTGAAAACAGAAAGCTGAGCACCAAGAATTCCCATGGCCTTCAAGAACGGAGCAGACAAAACTAAAAGGTGGTCCAGCAGCCACTGCCAAATGACATAGCTTGCTCTAATCACTGTATATTTTGAGAGCAAATGCACTGGAATAACAAAACATTTTTAAATTTATTTTTACATTTTGAAAAATAGGGACTATGACAGTTGTGAGAAATTCCTGGGGTGGAAGGAGAGATTGTGGGGCGGGGG
>PVJN01045850.1:0-16699 GCA_004026805.1 Lasiurus borealis
GGAGACGGGGGGCGGAGCCGGAAGGGCGCGAGTTTTGTAGGTGAGGATGGAGTTCCAGGTGCGGGGGGCGGGGCCTTGGGAGTCTCCTGCCTGAACTTCCCTGCATCAGTGCACCCAGACTGATGCTCAGTTTGGGGGGTTCGGGGACGGGGGTGTCTTATGATAACGTCAGAGAGCAAAGAAGGTGAAAAGCCGCCATTCATATACAGTGTACTTTTATTTGAACAAGCGTCAGAACCTTAACTATTTATTACAAACTGAATTCCACATTGTTTGGCTTACTCCACATTCCACCCAATACCATCTCCAGGCATTTAAAAGTGAATAACTTAATTGTAAAAACACACTTTTTCTTAAATAGCAGGGAAACAGGCTCAGAACACCGAGGAGCTTGCAGTCTGGGGGTGCCCCAGCACACCCCAGCAGGAGAGGAATTCCTGGGAAGCACCCCACCGGGGCCTCCTTCCACCCGAAGGGGCCTGGATGGAGGGCAAAGCAGTGCAGTCCAGAGACACCCACACGCAGGCCACACCGCAGCTGGCCCCCCAGCCTGGCGGAACTGGGGTGGCCAACGCCGGGGAGAGGTCAGGAACCCAGCCGAGTCCTGACCGAGAGGCCCTCGGCTGTGACCCCGGGATGCTGAAGCAGACACCTCGGCCACAAGGAGGTAGCTCTTCTGTGGGATGTTTCAGAGTGGGCCCGGCCGGAAGGGCAGTAAGGGCTTGGGCAGAGGCACTGCGGGGGCTGGCACAGGGGTCTTTCCACATGAATAACTTGCAGACACAGGTGCGCAGGTGCCCCGAGGGGCATCATCTCCTTAGGACGGGGGGCTTCAGAGCCACCTTTGGGCCAACTCCCTTGAAGGAGGAAAAAAAGAAACAATAAAACCCCCTGCTACAAGGAGTACAAGTAAATCTTCTTTCCTTTTACACTGATTAAAACTTAATTCTTGCCCTCGCCGGCTTGGCTCAGTGGATAAAGCGTTGGCCTTCAGACTGAAGGGTCCCGGGTTCGATGCCTGGTCAGGGCACATGCCTAGGTTGTGGGCTTGATCCCCAGTAGGGGGTGTGCAGGGGGCAGCAGATCAATGATTCTCTCTCATCATTGATATTTCCATCTCTCCTTCTCCTTTCCTCTCTCAAATGAATAAAGAAATATATTTTTAAAAATTTAGCCGAAACCGGTTTGGCTCAAGTGGACAGAGCGTCAGCCTGCGGACTGAAAGATCCCAGGTTCAGTCAAGGGCATGTACCTTGGTTGGGGGCACATCCCCAGTAGGGGTTATGCAGGAGGCAGCTGATTGATGTTTCTAACTCTCTATCTCTCTCCCTTCCTCTCTGTAAAAAATCAATAAAATATATTTTAAAGAACAATTTAATTCTTAGTTAAGCCAACAACATGATGGCCCCTGCACACAACGATAACAGTGCCGGCCAGCTAACACTGGATAAAGGACAGACGTTCGTACTCAGACGAGTAGGTGAAACAAATGAGCAGCCGGTGGAGCGGCCATCCCCGCCAAGTCCTCCGGCAGAGTGTGAGGCCGAGGTTAGAATGTGCCTGCAGCTAACAGTTCTCCTTTCGCCGACAGTGTGACCCTGGGGGCAGTGCCTGGCCAGCCTGCTCCGCTGCCCCTGCAGGTGGACACCGCTGGCAGGGGGGGCAGGAGGGAGTGGGGGAGGCTCACCTCAGTGGTTCCAAGGTTGTCCCCTCCAGCCTTGGGCTTGACTGGTGGTACTGGGGGCGCGGAGGTGGGCTTGGTCACCTGGGAGGAAGCAGACACAGTGACAGGGGATGACACCTACCTGTCCCAGCCGGGGCACAGCACTGTCTTCCCAGGGGCTCTGCCAGGCTCCGGAGCGGCCCGCAGGTTTCCCGGCTGAGCTCTCTACATTAAAGTCCCGCCCAACACCCTCCCTCCACCGAGGCCACCTGCAGGATGAACCCCAAAGCGGCAGGACCTGGCTGCCCTCTCCCCTACACCGCCCCAACTTTACCAATAAAAAGCCTGGAAAACTGCTGGAAGGTGGGTCTTGGAAGTTCAAAACCAGGAATTAATAACTAAAATAGGCTTTTTTTTTTTTTTTCCATTTTAGCTTTCCCAGGGTGACAGGGGGTGGACTCGGGAGGGAGGCGGAAGGCTGACCAGGCCTGGCCCAGCTCTGCTCGGCCCCAGCCACAAGCCCTAGCCTCCAGGAGGCCTGGGTGGGGCCAGCGTTTGCAGGTTTTTGTTTTGTTTTGTTTTGTTTTTGCGTTTGCAGTTTTTGATAACCCAGGACTGTAGTGAGCAGCCGGTTCCTCAGAGCCTCTGCGTGGCTATCTCCCCTTCCTGGGCCAGAAATCTCTGCCCACCCTGCCCCCCTCTGGCTGGTGGAAACCCCTCCTTAGACATCTTTGTAACTTTCTGTAAGTTTAAAATGAGTCCTAAGTAGTAAAAAGTTTAAAAAGAAAGCAATAGAGAATATCTATTAAGCAAGCACCATCGTGAAGGCTGTTGTAGGGAGATCCATGTGAGTCCGTTTAAAATTAATAGAGCCCTGGCCAGTATGTTCAGTGGTTAGAGTGCTGGCCCACACACATAAGTGTTACCGGTTCGAATCCCAGCCCGGGTTGGGGAGCGTGGGGGAGGTAACCAATAGATGTGTCTCTCTCACCCTTCCTCCCTCCTTCCCACTCTCTCTAAAAATCCCTCTGGTGAAGGTTAACAACAAAAAAATTATCCGAACTGCATCTCTCCAAGTACCTCCAGGATATCGAGGCCACAGGGAGAAACCTGTATGAGTCAACATCCTGGGTAACAGACAGACAAGTGGACAACAGGACACCTGGTGGGTGGAGCCTGCCCCAGGAGCGGGTGGTGATTGGTCGAGAAAGCCTGGCCGTTCCCGCCACCCCCACTTTGTCAGAAGCACAGGCTGGTATTAGCCCAGGGCCAAGGGGGGTGGGCAGAGAGACTCGGGGGTAAGCTAAAGGTGGTCAGGCCGGTGGCAGGGGACGCCCCAGAGGAGAGCACCCACCCTCTCCTGTGGGGTTTGGGTGGGAGGGAGTTTGGGAGTCCGGCCGAGGTCCTCTCACCTGTTTGAGCTTCAGCTCCGGGAGGGGCTTGCTGGGAGGAGCAGGTCTGAGCTGGGGGAGGAACAGTCAGGAGCCCAGGCCCCGGGTCAATGTCCTCACTGCGCTCAGGCACTCAGCCTTCTGAGAGTGGGGCGGCTGCACCCTGGGGTCCCAGCCTCCCGAATCCATCCCTTGGACCCCCACCTCCTGGGACCCCATTTTCACCACCCAGACTGCCCGGTTGGGGGCCCTAGCACCACTCACCGGGGCTGGGGCCTGCTGGGGGTACATGGGGACTGGGAAGGGCGGGCTGGACATGGTGGCTGGAGCCTGCAGGGAAGAGGGCCGTGAGCCTGGATGGCCCCTCGCCGTCCCCCCAGCCCCCAGCTCGGGACCTGAGGCTTCTGCCCCTCGCAGAGGGGGCCTGAAGCTCCAGGCGTGCGTGCGTGCGTACGGCGGCTCTACCCCCCTCCCCCCCACCAGCAGGGCCCGAAGCCCGAATGTGACCCGTACATTCCCTCTGTTCAACCGTGTGAACGCTCCGAGGTGCTGGGTTGCAACAGAAGGAGACTGGCCCTCAAAACTGCCCGCAGGCCCTACCGAGCCCTGGAACCTGGCTCAAGGTCAAAGGCCAGTTCTGTCATCAGCTCATGTGGGTCCTCAGACCTCCCCTCCTCCCCCTCCTTCCTGCCTTCCCATAGGGTGACCCCGGCTGCTGCTCTCAGGCAGGGTGGAGCCCTGGCCCAGGGATGAGGTGGCCGGGGAGTGGGGAGCCGGCTGGTGCTTACAACAGGGGGTGGCCGTTTAGGGGTCACGGCGGGAGCTGTGGGCCGGGAGGGCGGGCCGGAGTGGAGGGTATGCATGGCAGGGGCTGGCTCTGGGGAGTGCCTGGTGGGGGCGGGAGCCGCGCCCTTCGCTGGCTTGAAGCCCCCCTCCTGGAACAGGGGGTTGGACAGCCCCATGGCGGTCTTGGGTGCCACGTTCCTGCCAAGAGAGTGAGATGAGTCAGTGCCTCCTGGCCTCGGGGTCCTAACCAGGGATGTGGGGGTGCCCTGAGCATGAGGTCCCCTGGCCTGGCCAGGGTGCCTCACAGCTGCCTCAGTCCCTGCCACCCCCCTCATGGTGCCCAGGCACAGCCACTGGAAAAGGAGAGGCAGCCTCGGGATTTTTCGGTGGCCGGCACGGGGTCCGGGTCCCGACAAGGCGGGCAGGTGGGCAGCGGTGAAGCCCACGCTACCCCCAAAGCGCCAACACCTCCCGGGTCAGGTGTGCGTGGAGGTCCGGGACCATCTCTGGTCACCAAAACTTGCCACCTGGCCGAAACCGGTTTGGCTCAGTGGATAGAGCGTCGGCCTGTGGATTGAAAAGTCCCAGGTTCGATTCCGGTCAAAGGCATGTGCCTTGGTTGTGGGCACATCTCCAGTGTGGGGCGTGCAAGAGGCGGCTGATCGATGTCTCTCTCTCATCGATGTTTCTAACTCTCTCTCTCCCTTGTGCTCTGTAGAAAATCAATAAAATATATTAAAAAAACAAACAAAAACTTGCCACCTGTTCCCCCCACCCCCACCCCCACCCCCGACGAGGCCCTCGGGACCGGCTGTGGGCTCTCTTCCTCCTCCAGCAGCGGCGGGCCGTTTCCCAACGGCAAGGAAGGGGCGTGCTGGTTGCACAGGGAGGGGTGTTATGCAACCGCGCGCCCTCACCTCCCTCGGAAGTGGCTCCCGGCCTTGCGGTAGACGAACACGCCCACCACCGCGAGGGCCAGGGCCGTCAGCACCAGCACGGGCACCAGCACGCTGGGCAGGAGGCTCCCGGACGCTGTGGGGGACGTGAGACCAGGTGTCAGTGGGGCAGTGGGGGCTGAGGTGGGCTCACTGGCTCGAGGCCCAACCCTGGACCCGGGAGGTCAGGATGCCCAGGCCTGCAAGTCTGACGCTTTAACCACGCACCCGTGGTTTGGGAGCACGCGGCTTGCTTCTCGCTGCCCCATCGGGGGTGGGGGGGGGGTGTGAAGGCCCCGGGTGCCCTCGCGCTCTTACCTAAGTGCAACTCCGCCAGCGGCTCTGTGCAGTGGGGTGGGGCCCAGCCCGGTTGGCAGTGGCACTTCCCCTTGTGGTTGCACACCTGCGGGACAGCCGGGCGTCAGGAACGGGCCCGCTGCCCACTCAGGAGTCGCCAGGCCCCGCCGAGGCCCGCGAGGGCTCTGCATGACCGGCGGGGACAGGCTGGGCTGGTCCACGGACCCGGCTCCACGTCCAGGTGTCCACAGGCGCCGCCACCACCGCCGGAACTCAGGGTCCACACGGGGCCCACAGACCCTCGGCAGCTCCAGGCCTCTTCCCCCTGTCCCCCCAGGCTCGCCCCGAGCGTGGCCTACAGCCTCCTTCACCCAAAGCCCACCACGCACCCCGTGGCCATTGCACTGGGCGGAGCAGTTTCTGGACCGGTACACGTGGAGGTCCTGGCACAGTCCTTTCCAACACACCTGGAAGGCAGGGGGGGGTCTCATGAGGAGGGTCGGTCTCAACCCCTGACCCCCGCTCTCCCCCCGGCAGCGGAAGCCCCCCCGGAAGCTGCAGGCCACTTCAAGGGCCAGGCCGCGGCCACCGCGCCACCACGGCCAGGCAGGCCTTCTCCGCAGCCCTTCTGCTGGCGGGCGGACCGCCAGGGGCACGGAGGACGGCCTCCACCCTGGCCTCTGAGGGGGACTTGCAGACAGAAAGGTCTTCAAACCACGCCAGCCAGATGGCCCTTCTGGTGCCACCCTGGGCACTAAGTTTCTACTGAGAGCGGAGGGCCCATCCAGACACACAGCCGTCCACCCCCACCTCCACCTGAGTGCGCATGTGGGACACGCGTCGGGGACACGGAGCCGGGTGGCCTGACTGCTTCGGGGCACCTCCAGGCCTGTGTCTAGTCACTCACCCTCTGGTCACCGCACTTGGTGCCTTCGAGCACCCGCTCGAACCCAGAGCCGCCGTCCAGGTTAAGAGCCTGGCACGTGGCCGAGTTGGTGGTGAAGGTGCAGGAGGCGCGCTCTGGAGGCTTCTGCCCGCCGTCACAGAACAGATACTCGCACCCGGCCCTGTGAGCAGAGGGGGCTGTGTGGTCAGTGCGGACCCAGGGGCTGCCGGGAGACCAGGCCCAGGACCCCAGGACAGGGGGTGGGGTTCACCGATGGAGCATCTACCCACCTCCCCCAAGCGCAGGGTGGTCAGGCCTAACGGTCCTGGAAGGCAGGGTGCGCCCCACAGACCCCTGACTCTGGCCTCTCCCCCCCCCCCTCCTTTGTGCAGAGGGCTTGCTTGGGAGACCCCACCTGGAGCCCGGAGGAGGGCGGGGCTGGCCGCTCACCTGCCGGCACCCAGGCGGGCGTTGCTACTGCAGCCCGGTGAGATGCTGAACGAGTAGCACGTCTCCAAGGCGACCCGGGCCCCTGCGGGCAGGCCAGGAGCGGGTGAGTCTTCGGCGTGGGGGCCCCGAAGCCACCCCCACCCAGGCCGGAGGGAGGGTCAGCTGCGCCCGCCTCACCCGGCCCCCACAGGTCGCGGCAGCGCTGGGCGCGCGTGGGGCAGGCCCCGCCGTAGCAGTAGCCCCCCGGGCAGGGCGTGCCGTTCTCCCGGAAGGCGTCCTCCGGGCAAGAGGGCCGCTGGCCGTCGCAGAACTCCTCCAGGTCGCAGGCGTCCTTGCTGGGGCGGCACGGCTGGCCGGCCGGCTTCACCTGGCCCGGCGGAGAGACGCTCAGCATCAGCGCCGAACCGGGGGCCCTACTTCCCGCCCGCGGGCCTCGGGGCCCCGCCAGGCCGGGGTCGGCACGGGGCCCGGGACTCACCTTGCACTCGTGGCAGCAGGCGCCGTGGGCACACTCGGCCCCCTCGGCCAGCTGGCAGGTGGTGGTGTTGCAGCAGTGGTTCCGACAGTCCTGGGGGACGGGCGGGGGGCTGAGCGCTGGCTCCAGTGGCCCTGGGGCCCACCTCCCTCCATGACCCCTCCTATCAGGGCTGGGGCCTTCCCACAGACCCCCTGCAGGTGGATGTGGGTGTCCGGAGGTAGGGGTGTGTGTTGTGTTTTTTTTTAATTTATTTTATTGGTTTTTCACAGAGAGGAAGGGAGAAAGATAGTTAGAAACATCGATGAGAGAGAGATATCAATCAGCTGCCTCCTGCACACCCCCCACTGGGGATGTGCACCTGCCACCAAAATACATGCCCTTGCCCGGAATGGAACCTGGGACCTTTCGGTCTGCAGGCCGACGCTCTCTCCACTGAGCCACACCGGTTTCGGCTAGGGGTGTGTTTTGACTGGCCGTGGGCATGCAGGGCGCAGGGCGGGTCAGGAAGGACCCCCTAACCTGCGGGGGGTTGAGACCCGGGGCCGGTGCGGGGCAGAGTGGGGGGGCCGGGCCTTACCTGGGGGTAGCCGCAGTCACACTGCTCCCCTTGCTCCACAAACCCGTTCCCGCACACGGGCCCGCCCACCAGGCGGTCGGGGTCGGGCGCGTTCTCGATGCAGGTGATCCGGGGCTTCTCCACGAACGTCTCCAGGTCGGCCTGGCTGCACTGGCTGAACAATCTGGGGAACGTGGAGCTGTGGGGGGAGGCGTCTTTCAGAGGGAGGGTGGGCGGTGGGCGGGCCACCGGCACCTCAGGGGAGCCTGCCCTGCAGGGGTCCTCCCCCCCACCCGGGTCAGGACGGGGGCGGGCCTCACCCGATGCTGCCGGCCATGACGCAGCCGCCGCGGGTGCGAGGCTCGGGGCAGTAGCAGCCCTGCACGTTCTCGTCGTGGTCCATGCCCAGGTTGTGGCCCATCTCGTGGGCCAGGGTGCTGGCCACGCCGATGGGGTTCTGGCTGTGGTCCTGCAGAGAGAGGCTGCGCTGGAGGGTGCCCACTGGGCCCAGCCACCTTCCTGCCAGCCCCGTTGCCCACGCCAGGCTGGCATCCTTCCCGCTAACACTTCTTAAAACAGAAAGCAGCGCCCGGCGGATGCGCTGGCTGCCGCGTTCGCCCGCACCCTGAAGGGCTGTGGGTTTGACTCCCAGTCAGGGCACACCCCCGGGGCACACGGATCCTCAGTCGGGGTGCTTGGAATCAGTGTTTCTCTCTCTCCCTTCCTCCCTCTCTAAATATCAATGAAGGACATGTCCTGGGGTGAGGATTTAAAAACACACACAGCAGCCCTGACCGGTGTGGCTCAGTGGATAGAGCGTCGGGCTGCGGACTGAGGAGTCCCGGGTTTGATTCCGGTCAAGGGCATGTACCTTGATTGCGGGCACATTCCTGGTGGGGCGTGTGCAGGAGGCAGCTGATTGATGTTTCTCTCTCATCGATTCTTCTAGCTCTCTACCCTTTCCCTTCCTCGCTGTAAAAATAAAATATAAAATAAAATAAAATAATAAAATAAAATAAATTAAATTAATAAAATAAAATAACACACAGCAGCCATGCACCCTCCTGAAGAGGCGAGCCGGGCAGGTGACCTGCGGACAGACTGCGGACCAGCAGGTGGACCTCCGCCCTGAGGTCTCCCCCGCGTGCATTTCAGCTCAAGTTCCAAGCCTGGCTCCCCCCCCACCCCCCGCCCCCAACCCGGCTGGACCCCTCCGCACCTGGTTCACCGCCCCTGAGTGCTGGGAGCACATGGCGGACACCTTGGCCAGTCCCACCGTGGACCCGGTGAAGTCAATCCCGCTGCAAGCAAGAGGAGGGGCTGAGGCGGACTCCCCGGAGGGCCCCCCTCGATCCCACAGCCCTCGGCTGGCCACGGCCGGCCTCGCTGCCCAGTGCCCGCTGCCCCCACTCACGTGATGAGCTGGACGTTGTCGTGCGGGTGCCGCCCCACCAGGTTCTGGGCCCGCCAGGCCAGGAAGTTGTCCAGCGTGACGCCGGGGTCCGAGCTGACCTGGATCTGGTCCCTGTGGTTCCAGATGTCCAGGCCCACCAGGACCACGCGGAACTTGAGCTCCTGGTAGAGCTGCGGGGAGACAGGCTGCCATGGTCAGGGGCCAGCTGCCTCCTCGCCGGCTCCGTCACCCCCACCTCCCTCCGGGGGCCTCCCCCTCTTTGGCAACCAGGGTTCTGTCAGGCTGGGTGACCTCTGGGCCAGAATTGGCCTGTGTTGCTTTGGGTCCTGGAAGCCCCTGCTGGAGGAGGAGCCTCTGGGAGACCCCACTCCCCACCCCCTCCCCCATCCCCGGGGTAGAAACGGCCAGCACCTTGTCCACGTGGTTCACCACCTCCAGCACCCGTCTGCGCACAGCCTCTCTGCTCCCCAGCTTCTGGAACTGAAGACACAGACCCTCAGTCAGCAGCCCGTGGACAGCCCGCCCCCTCCTGCCCATGCCCCTGCCCCGGGCACCTCGCTGTTGTCCGCCACCACATAGAGCTCCACAAAGCGGGTCTTTCGGGAGAGCGGCCAGTTCTGCAAAACAGCAAGGGGGAGCCGGTCAGCGGCCCCAGCACAGCCCCCCTCACCTCAGCCCGGTCTTCACCCAGACCGGGTCCAGGGCCCCCTGCTCGGTGTTGGGGGGCCTGTCTAGGAGGTGTGGTCACAGACTAAGGAGCCGTCCCCACAGCTGCCCGGCAGTCAGGCCCCCTGGCCAGCGGGATGGCAGGCAGCACCCTCATTGGCTGAGTGCGCAGGAGTCTGGGGGACAGGGATGGAGCTGGGCGGGGCCTCCTCACCCGGGGCCTCAAGGCTGCCAGGGTCCGAGGACCCAGCATGCTCTCCAGGCTGGCGTTGCTGACGCCGCAGGTGCCCGCCTTCTGCTGCAGGTGCTGCGCCTGGTAGAGGGCGTGCCGGCCCTCCTCCCCGCCTGCGCCCAGTGGCTCGATCAGGTGCACAGCCGAGCCCGCCTGGAAGAAGCCCCTGTGGGGAGAGGGGAGCCGGCGGCTCACGTCAGTGCCCCGCCCGCCTGCAGGCTGCCCAGGGAGCGACAGAAGCCTGGAAGGACAGGAGGCACCCACTCGGCCAGGGACATGCAGGTGGACAGTGTCCAGGGCCCAGCGGGAGCCTTGCAGGTCACTGTAAACAGAGCCCAGACCCCCCAGGTGCACAAAGGTGTCCCCAAGTCTGGCCCCTCTGTTCGCAGCCTCAGCTCACTTCCCTGGAAGGCGAGGAGTGTGTTGAGGCCGTGACCCTCTGCCCCGCCGTGCCCAGGTCCGGAGCACCCACCTGAGGCCATCACAGGTGCTGAGGCTGGCGGCGGAGAGAGGGTGGCCTTCCACGTGGCCCTGGTAGAAGCAGTGGTCCTGCGGAGCGGGAGGCGGGCATGAGGGCTCCGCGGGGCTCACCCCCAGAGCCCCCCGCCACCTCGGGGAGGGCACCGGGCCATACCTGCCTCTGCAGCCGCTCGGTCACCTGGGAGCCATTGGCAGCCGTGTAGGTCTCCGTGTAGCCCGAGCCCACCAGGTCCCTAGGAGAGAAGCACGGTAGCTCCCGGGCCCCAGCGGCCTCCTCGGAGGAGCAGCTGCCGGCGAGGATGCCCGGGCCCCCGCTCACCTGTTCTTCCGAAGGTGCAGGGTGAAGGTGTCCCTTGGGGTGCCCAGCACGTAGCTCACACTCTCCGGGTACAGGCCCTGAGCCAGGAAAACAGGAGAGTCTAAGGCAGAGGTTCTCAACCCTCCTAAGGCCGCGACCCTTGCATACAGTTCCTCATGGGGTGGTGACCCCCAACCATGAAATGTTGCTACTGTGATGCATCGTGATGTCAATATCTGCATTTTCCGAGGGTCTTAGGCGACCCCTGTGAAAGGGTCATTCGACCCCCAAAAGGGTCGCGACCCACAGGTTGAGAACCACTGGTCTAAGGTGTGGGGCCTTGTCTCAGGCTCCACCCCGCTCAAACCTGGGGTGGAGCTCAGGAGAGAGGGATGCAGCCCAAGGCCAGGGACCCCCAGCCTGAAAGCCCTTCAGAGGATCCTACAGGTCGCTGGGCATCAGGCTAGTGGAGGACACGGGGTCAGGCTGGTCTGTAATGCAGGGGTTCCGGCCGGCCTCGGGCCTCGGTTTCCCATCTGCCCACACAAGGTCAATGACACCAAAGCCACTTTCCCAGGGGGCAAGGGGAGGGGGGATGTAGCCCTATAGGCAGCAAAGGAGCCATGGATGAGAGAGCCACTCCAGTCTCCCCACCCCGGCACCCCATACCTTGCCCTCAGGAGATGCAGCCCCTCCAGCCCTTGTCAGGGACAGGGCTACCCCCACTATACAGGTAGGCACATCCAATTCTCTTTCACACACACACACACACACACACACACACACACACACACCCCACACGCTACATGGGTTCCAGGAAGGACCCCGGGCAGCCCGCTATCTCAGCCCAGGCCAAAGCAGCAGGCTCTGGGGAGCCAGCCCCCCTCTAGTCGAGGAGGAATTTGACGTGTCACTGCGGAGCGAAACTGGGGAGCGCCCAGGGAGAGGCAGGGCGCCGGAAGGTGAGGCCTGGAGGGCAGCCAAGCCAAGCAGCGAGGACGTCACTGCCACTTTCCGGGTACAGGTCTCCTGAACCGAAAAAACAGGAGGCTCCAGGGGGCGGAGCCCAAGTGGGCAGGGAGCCCCCTCAGGCGTCTGCCCCAAAGCCCTCGGCCCCGAGGCTGGCCCCTCACCACCGGCTGGGACACCCAGGAGCTACCATCTTCTCACTGGGCACTGTGGGGCCAGACAGGGACCCCCCACACACACCACCACCACCACCTCCACCACCAGGCCATTTTCCAGCCCAGACTCACCTCGCCGGAGGGCAGGGCTCTGCGGGCACGGGGACCCGGCAGGCGCTGGGGCCTCACCACCTCGTACCGCTCCACGTGGGGGAGAGCGGGGCTGGGGGCGGCCACTGTGGGAAAGAGAGCTATCAGGGGCGCAGGGCACCCCTCCTCCTGCCCTGGGAGGCCCCCTCCTAGGGGAGGCAGTGTGGGGACCAGACTGGGATCTGGCGTGAGGAAGACAACAGGACCCCCAGCAGACCCTGTCCCGGGAAGCCCTTCCAGGAGCTACAAGTAACCCCAATAAATTGCGGTTAACTGGGGAGCTGAGCGGCCTCCCCGGCGCTAGAAGCTCCCACACAGCCGACCACAGGCAGCAGGCAGGCTGAGTGGGCGCGGGAGCCCAGCCACCCAAGACCCTGTCCTCTCCCTTCTAAGGTGTCAACAGGCGTCTTGTGACCGTCATTTTGCAAACCTCCAGGCTCCGGAGGCCCTGGGGCGCCCAGCCCGGTCCTGCGGGCCCAGCAACCCTCTTGGTTGCCTGCAGGTGGCGATGGGACACCACCCAATCCAGACCGGAGGTTCTGGGCGCCCGCTGGGGGCCAGAGCCAGCAGCATGCTTGACTCTCCCAAGCGGGGGGCTCAGGGGGCAGGTCCCCATGTGGCTAGACCTCCCCTCTCTCAGCTCCAGGCCACTGCTCCTCAGTCCTCCCTTCCTTCCTGGAGGTGGGGGTCCGGGCAGGGGTGGGCAATCACTGCTCTATCCCAGCCCTAGTTTCTATAAGGAGCCCCAAAATGATTCAAGCCGGGGTTTCCCTCCGTTCCCTTTTGAAGGTCCGTCTGTCCCCTCCCGGCGGGACCAGCGCAGAGCACAGTGCGGTACAGGCCAGGCGACCAGCCTCTGGCGGGGAGCAGCCCCCCCACACCTGGCCAGAGCCCACCACGTCCAGCCAGCACTCACCCTGCAGCCACCACACGCTGAGCAGCCAGAGCCCGAGGTGCAGCATGGCCGAGGGGTGTGAGGGAACTCAGGGGTCCCGGAGGGCGGGTGGAGGTCCGGGATCCAGAGGAGGGGAGGGTGGGGGAGTGGGGAGGGTGGGGATCCGGTGGCCTGAATGGAGATCCGGGGGTCCGAAGGCGCCAACAGGACGTGGGGATGGATCCGGGGCCCGAAGTCCGCGGTGCGCGCAGGATGTGGCTCTGCGATCAATGGAACGCGTCTGGTCCCAACGCTGGGCCCTGAGGCTCTCTCTCCTAAAAGCCGGGCCCGGCCCAGCCCTTACCCACCAGGACCCGCCCTCCGGATGCTGGGAGGGGCGGGGCCTGGGGCACCTTGGTCAGGGTGCCCCGCCCCTCCCTTTCATCCTTCCTGCCCCCTGCTCTTCGGCTCCTGCTGGTCCCCTGGGGGCTCCTGGATGGTGCCTGCTATCAGCCCACAGGAAAGCTTCTTAAATGTGGACAAATTAGGGGAGCGGGAGGCAAACAGGCCACTGAGCCCCTGGGCCTTGGTGGGGAAAGTGGCGTGAGAAAGGCTGTGTCTGGGTGGGTGAGTGTGAAGGTGGGGGTACCCCGTTTCCGGTGGGTGAGTGTGAAGGTGGGGGATACTCTGACTTCCTGGGGAACAGAAAGTTTCTGCGGAAGCATGGAATCCACCCAGGCTCCACAGGCCTCGCTGGGGAGGGGGGCGCCCGGCGTGCCACCCACTCCACCTTCACAGACCCTGTTCTGTGCAGAGGCCACTTCCGAGGGGTCTCCTGGGGGTCACCCGGCCTTGCTCTAGGGGTCCCCAAATAGCAGCAGAGGCAGCCTGCCTGTTGGGACCTCCCCCTGGTTTCTGCCCCGCCTCCCCTGTCCTGCTGGATGGGACCATCCCACTCTGGCCTGACAGGGAGGCTGGGGGTCCGAGCCTCCTGCCGTTGAGCCAGGCGTTTGCCCACGTCCCCCGGACATGCTCCCTGGGAGGCTCGGGGGAGAGTAGGCCAGGGACTCCACAGGTGGTGGTGTCCACGGGTGGCTCCAGGCCAGAGGTTGAAGTTCAAGGGACCATGATCCCCCCGCTCTCCCTCCCACCCCCCGAGGGAAGGGCATAAAAGGAAAAGGCAGAGGGGCTGCACAGACTTTGGGGGCATCTTGGACAGAGGTGACAGGGAGGCCCTGGCCACAGCCGCAGTGTGGGCGCAGCGACCGGGCCGGACGGAGTGGGCCCCTGCGGAGGCCGTAGGGACTGTCCCTGAGCTTCCTCGTAACCGTGATACTAGTCAAAGCCGCGGAACCCCAAGCCCCCGGCAGTTTTACTTCTGTCCCTCCGTCTCATGTCCCAAGTTGCTCACAGGAAGTTTAAAGGCGGCGTGTCCGCCGTGACCACGGGCTTTACAGCGAACTGACCCCACGCCCGGGCGCAGCTCGCCCGCAGGGACTTCGGAGAGCAGCCAGCGCCCACGAGGGCCCAGAGGCTCCTGTCCCACAGGCCCTCCACCCACCCGCAGGCCGCATCTAACTGGTCCCCTCCACCTGGGGCAGGTGCTGCTGGGCGTGCCGCCGCCTGCAGCCTGGAGGTGCGGCCCAGGGCAGGGACGCAGTACCCGGGCTTCAGGGCCAGGCAGGTCCCGCACCGCGAGCCAGGGGGTTCCCCTGCTCAGCACCCCAAGTTGCATAACATGACGCCTGGTAGCGGGGCTGGCAGGTAAGCTTGTTTGCTCTCAGATCGCATCTCCACCACCTGCCGAGAGGGGCCTTTGTGGCTTGCCCAGACCTGCGGGGCAGGGCCCCAGCCAAGAGCCACTCCCGCCTTCCCCCCAGGGGACATTGTCTGGGTGCCAGGCTGCTTCCAGTCTCCTTCCTCCTCCGTTGCCAAGGCCACCGGGAGCAGGTGGTTCAAACTGAACCTCAAAAACGACGTGCCTGAGAGCCAGCAGCAGCCCAGGGGTGTTTGTAGCAGCAGCGTCCTCGGGCTGGTGTGCCACCTCTTGCCAAACTGGCGAGGTGGGCACAGCAAGGGCAGGTACTGCCGGATGGGGAAGCCAGGTCTGTGGAACAGGCATGTCCCCACCTCAGGGGTGACCTGGGGGGCAGTCCTAAGGGACAGAGGCCTCAGCCACAGCCCCACTCACCTTCAGCACAAGGAGCTGCTGCCCCCTAGTGCCGGGAGTGAACCCCGGCCGACGGGTTGGAGGGGCTCTGACAGACTCCAGAGAGCCCAGCCCATCTCGCCCCCACAAGGCACTTTGGCAATTGTCCTCATGTTGCTCAAATGCCTTTTTCTTTTTATATTTTCTAAATATGTTATTATTATTTATTTTTTAAATATTTTATTGATTTTTTACAGAGAGGAAGGGAGAGGGATAGAGTCAGAAACATTGATGAGAGACATTGATCAGCTGCCTCCTGCACGCTCCATACTGGAGATGTGCCCACAACCAAGGTACATGCCCTTGACCGGACTCAAACCCGGGACCCTTCAGTCCACAGGCCGACGCTCTATCCACTGAGCCAAACCGGTTTGGGCTGCCTTTTTCTTTGAGGCCAAAAACCAAAACCCCCTAAAGGGCCCTGCTCTCCCTCAGCGCTCACAGTTAGCACTCCACTGGAGGCGGCCCTCTGCTCTGGGAGGCTGCTCTGCCCCAGAAAGACAGGCTGAGCAGAGGTAACAGACTTCACACTTACATGGTCACAGCGCACGCAACATGTGTGTTTCAGGAACAGTTTATTAGAAACCCCCACTCCTCTATCCGCATCAGCGCCACCAGCCCACCCGTCCCTCCTTCAGCGGTGGGAGACGCAGGGCCCTGAGGGCCTCACTGGGCGGTGACGGCGACCCTGGGCGCCGGTGCCGGGGGCCCCCGGGGAATGGGCACCTGGGGGGCCGCCCTCTGGCTCCTCTCTGCAGACAAGCGCTCCAGGCGCTCTGTGTAGAAGCCGTTGAAGTCGAGCCTGAAGGGTGAGGCAGGGCCGGAGAGTGTGGGCACCCGCCCTGCGGTGGCTCCAAGACCCCTGCATTAGGGGGCAGGGACACCCTCCCATCCCCATCCCCCCTCGGCCCCCGTCTCACTGCTCATCTGACTCGGGGTGACACTGTTGCTGGGGGGAGGTGAGGGCTGAAGGGGGTCCTCCTTGGGTCCCGGCTCCAGGAGCACCACAGAGAGTGAGGCTGACTTAAGCCCATGGACTTGGGGGCGTGGTTGGAGGGCTTGCCACATGCATGCCCGTCACATACAAGGGAATGCACACCAGGGACAGATGCGTGCTGTCACTTCAGGGAGTGACGGGGGACCAGCAGCAGCATGAGGAGGCCAAGGACAGACACCCTAAGGCCTGGGCAGAGCTGGCCTCCTGTTGTCCGTGGCGACCGGAGCGGGTGAAGGTGAGGGAAGACAGTCCGGGGCCTCGCAGTCTCGCGGGGCGGGGACCGTGCCCACGCCAGGAAAGCCGCCCGCACCCACCTGGAGATGACGCTGGCCATGCCGTGCTCGCAGTCGCTGGTACTGTAGATGCTCAGCCGGGCCAGGAGGTCAAGCAGGTGGGCTGAGAAGTTCTTGTCGAACTTGTTGATGGTGGCCTCGAAGCTGGAGGCCAGCTGCGGCGTGTCCACGTGCTCGGCCAGGTGCTGGAAGACAGACAGGAGCCGCCTGCCTTTCCCTTCCTTTTAGGTTCTCCCAACAGGAGAACGGACTTCAGGAAGTTTCCACATGATAGAAGGTATTGGTGGGGCATCATTAAAGTTCCTGCAACCAACCTAGCTGATTTGGTTCAGTGGATAGAGCATCGGCCTGTGGACTGAAAGGTCCCAGGTTCGATTCCAGTCAAAGGCACATGCCAAGGTTGTGGGCTCAATCTCCACTAGGGAGCGTGCAGGAAGCAGCCCATCAATGATCCTCTCTAATCATTAATGTTTCTATCTCTCCCTCTCACCAATCAATAAAAATTTATTAAAAAAAAAAA
>PVJN01045851.1:0-16698 GCA_004026805.1 Lasiurus borealis
TATGTGCACTGACCACCAGGGCAGTCTCTCAATGCAGGAGTTGCCCTCAGGTGGTCAGTGTGCTCCCACAGCTGGAGCACCACTCAGCTCATGTATGAGCAGCTGACACCAGGCTCAGGGATGGTGAGCACAGCTGCAGCAGTGTGAGCCTCTCCTGTGGACACTCATCATGCATGCTTGATCAGCAGCAGGCACAGTGGGGCTGGGATGAGTAGGAGCAGTCTAATGCCGAGTCCTAGCTCAGGTCCTCCCTGCCTACCTGCCACTTCCCACACTAGTTTGTGCTGTGTGGGATCAATATGGAGGGTGGGAGCCCAATAAGCTGGTGAGTAAGGCCACACTGCTGTGGCATGGAGATCCACTGTTCCCACAGGCCAGGCTGAGGGACACCAGCAGTGCATGAATCTGTGCACCAGACCTCTAGTTACTAAATAACTGAATGAACAAGTATAAACATACTATGAGCATTTACATTGTTTACATTTATTTACTTAAAATTTAGGTAACTAGTTTATTTAGTTTAAAATATTTGGCAATATATTTTGGCTTACTGTCAGATAAGTATAGTGTCTCCTTTATTATTTTATTCATTGTTTCTAATATATATATGAATCATTTTAGAAACAAGCAGAATGTCACATTTGGTTTCCATAGGAATGTTTTAGGTAAATACATCTGTAGTTCTTAAGGAGATTAAGGAGATGAAAAGAATTAATAACTTAAGAGAATTCATTAAAAAAGGCATGGCTATATGAAAAGTTATACTGAGACAGTTAACCACAAAATTTCTTTTCTAAATGGATTCACAGCTTGGTTTCATTGTCTGGCACCCCTGATTATGGTCAGATTATTGAACTCACAGTTCTGTTGGTCAGAAATCTAGCATTCATGATTGGATTTTCTGCTGAGGATTTTATAAGATTTGAATAAAAGCATTGGCCAGTCTGAATTCTCATCTGAAGTCTGGGGAAATTTTGCTTTCAAGGTCATTTTTATTGCCACAATTCAGTTCCTTATGGTTAAAGAACTAAAGGTCTCATGTATTCCTTGCCATGCAGGCACCTCTATCTTCAGGCCAAAATGGTCCATTATATCTTTCTGGTTCTTCCAATGTCTGATGTGCTTTTCAACAACAAGCTAGAGAAAACCTTCTGCTGTTAACTGCCTCGCTTGACTCTCAAGGGCCCTGAATTATCTGCCTAAGTTAAGACAGCTGATTTGGAACTTTAATTACAATTTCAAAAGCCTTTCAAAGCAGAACCTACATTAGTGTGTGATTTAATAACAGGGAAAAAGTGTATATACGGTGTTTGTACTCTCAGGGCCTAGAATCTTGAGGTGACATCATTGGAATATTCCTATCACACTGTGGCTATAAATGCATTATTGTTTGTGCCCCATACCTTCTCTAAGATATTCATAATCTAAAAAAGTTATAAAATGTGGTTTTATTTATTTTAGAGAGAGAGAGAGAGAGAGAGAGAGAGAGAGAAAGGGAGAGAAAGAGAGAGATAAAAACATCAGTAGGAGAGAAACATTGATCAGTTGCCTCCTGCAAGACCCCTACTGGGGATTGGGCCTTCAACCCAAAAATCCAACCAGAGATCTTGGTGCATGGGATAACTCTCAATTCATAATCTACATTCAAGTATTCAATACATGCTTTAAGAAGTTCTACGGCAAAATCACAACAGCAATAACAAAACCATTTAAACTGTTTTTTGTGTAACTACCAATTCTTTTATATTATTCTCCTACTAACAGGTTGCTGTCACCCTCTGGGTGGTAGTAAGTATATTCTCTTCTCCATCTCCAGGAAAATGTTTTATTTGCTAAAGACAAGTATAAGGATGATTGGGAAATGGAAAAGTATTAAATAATAATAATAATAATACTTCCAAGAGAGTTATTTCTTGGAACCCAAGGTGAAAGGTTTATCTTATCATTCAGAAAAACAATTGCCAGAGAACTGTCCATGCAGCATTAAGTCTCTAGTCCCTCAGCAACCATGGCTTATATAGAGCTCAGTGGCATTATTGCTTTAATAACTACTGCCTTCTCTTATTTTCACATTTTGTGATTTGTTCTGTAATGTCACAGATTTTGTTCACCTCATCCATATCTGACATAAAATTTTAAAAAAAAATTAATGCTGAAAGTATGCAAATCGTGTTTTAAAGTTGTCTTAGGAACAGTCAGAATTTTCTCTTATCTAATCATAAATACTTCTAATTTAATTTAACTTTAATTTTTTTTAATTCCCAGTAAATAAGATATTGAAACAAACAAAAGGTCAATGTAACATCAAAATGGCATGCTTATAATTCTATTTGAGGACATGATACTTTTAATTTAAGTACAATATGAAAACAGAAATTGAATGTTTATCTCCACATGGCAAGTAAATATTTGAAATGGAACCCTAAAGCAGAGATGATTCTTAAATGGAGAACTGGATTTACCTTTAAAACTGTGTTTTCCACTCTAGATAAACAAGTTTCTTTCTCTATAGAAAAAAAATTTTGTTATTGCTCAGCATTCTTGCTATTGCTTTTGACAAAGAAAAGGAAATGGTATTATAGGATGTATTATGAATCTTTTAGGGCCTGAATATTGGGAAAACAATAAGTTACTATTATATGGATGGGTCATCATCCAAATGAAGTCACTAATATTTTATTTAGAAACTAATTAGTAAGCAGCTCTCTTCATTTGTGTAAAAGAGAACATCTGGATACAATAAAAGCTTAAATTCTTGTTTTCCGGTAATCTAAAAATGACTCCACCTGATATCCACAAACACTGGAAGTGCTATGAATTGGTACAGTTTATATTACAATTTGAAATGTATCTAAAGTTAGCCTTTTAAATGGAGATTAACTTCTATTAAATGACCTGTTGGCACCATGGCAAACATGCTTGGAAAGTTAAACATTGAGCTCAGAGTGCATTAACAGCTGAGGTATTTTGCATACCACTCCTATCCTCTATATTTCAGAAATGTTACCGCATTCAGCTGACAGAGGGAAAATGAGGTCTAAGAAGGGTGACTTGCCAGATTTTATTAAAGTGAAGTATGTAGGAGGCATGGCTACCGTTCAAGCACTCACATTTCCTTAGTGCACTCATCTGGCATGAGTCCATTTTTATGTCCCAAACTCTACAGTCTGAATGAATGCATGACTGCTATATCAGGCAGCTTGTGCAAAATACTTGACTTCAGCAAATTTTTGACAAGCCCTGTTCATTAATCTTTGTTTCATAATTCTCACCAGTATGCACACCCTGCCTTTCTGTTTCTATCTGCAAGTAAATTGGTTTTTAAGAAAATGAAGAGGTCAGCAGAAGATATTAGAGCACACATTTCTTTTTTCTGTTGAACCAATCAGCAGATCTGGGCAGCAATGCCAATGTTTAAAATTAGTAAACTTTGTCCAAATTTTAACAGGATTATCAATATATATTTGAAACAATAGTGTTTGCACGCCCATATAGCAACAAAAGTAAGTAAACTTACAGTAAAAACATGGAAAATTTTTAGCATACAGACATTAAAGACCTTAAAATAGAGTGTCTGAAACAGACTTCAATTGTTTTTCTTATAGGTCTTAAAATTTGAACAGACTTGCAAGGCTAAGAGGACAAAAATTGGAGTTTGGGACCTAATCAGGAGTGAGAGCACTGATGAATCAAACAGACATTATGAAAAAAAGCAAACTGTTATATCTTAAGTGTATAGGTTTCCTGAAACAAACCAGCTTTACTAAGATAGAAGCATAGCTTCAAACTCTCTCAAAACTAAATCAGATTAAGTTGATTTGTAATTGCTACAGGACTCAGCCATCTGACAGAAAAAAAATATAATTGTTCTGTGAAGAACTCAAATTAACTTTACTATTTTTATCTACAATGTTCAGCACTCAATAAAAAATGATCACATATTGAGCAAGGTAGCTTAATATTAGAGAAAGATTTATAGGGAATCTAGATGAGGGATGAGTTACCTGTACATTAAAATTATGTTTCATTTGTTAAAATATATGAGAGGTTTAATAATTTTGGCAGAGTTCTTGATCTTTCAGAGAAAATCAAATGAAATTTTACAGTCAAAGATTATAAATAACTGTAATTAAGAACCTGAAGGATCAGATGAATATATGAGTCAAAGTTCAAAAAAAGTAGAAATGGAACTATAGAACAGAATAACTATTGAGAATGAAGCAAAGAGAATATATAAAAATTGTACAAAATATATGGAAGATATAATGAATGGTATATCATACTTGAAGTTGGAATCTCAAAGGAAATAGAACAAACATGGAAGAAATGAATTTATTTGAAATAATAATGGCACAGAATCATCAAAATTTTGTTAAGCAATATTATTAAGGTCATTTTCATAGCATGATGAAATGTTGAATATAAGCAAAGTAAACCACAACAAGGTCAAGCGAAGTAATTTTGTTTAACATTATGAAAATGTCCATACTACTCAAAGCAATCCATAGATGCAACTCAATTCCTATTAAAATACCAATGGCATATTTCACAGACCTAGAACAAATTTTCAAAAAAAAAAATTATATGGAACCAAATAAGAACCTAAATATCCTCAGCAATGTGGAGAAAGAAAAACAAAATTGGAGGTATCACAATACCTGATATAAAACTGTACTACAAAGCCATTGTAATCAAAACAACCTACTACTGCCATAAGAAAAGGCATATGAATCAATGGAAAATAACCCATTCCAAAAATGGACCCAAGTCATTATGCTGAATTAATATTTGACAGAGGAGGCATGAGCACACAATGGAGTCAAGACAGTCTCTTTAATAAATGGGAAAATGGAACAGGTATGTGCAAAAAAAATGAAACTAGACCACCAATTTACATAATATACAAAAATAAACTCAAAATGGATAAAAGACTTAAATGTAAGTCATGAAACCATAGAAATCCCAGAAAAAAATATAGGCAGTAAAATATCAGCCATCTCTTGGAACAATGTTTTTTGCCAATATATACCCTTAGGCAAGGGAAACAAAATAAAAAAATAAACAAATGAGACTATATCAAACTAAAAAGCTGCACAGCAAAAACAACTATCAATGAAATAAAAAGGGATTCCACTGTATGGAAGAACATATTTGCCAATGGTTAATCTGATTAGTGGTTAAATTCTAAAATATATTAAGAACTTATTCAACTCAATATCAGAAAGACAAAAAATCCAATAAAAAAAATGGGCAAAGGAGAGAAACTGAGATGGTGGCATAAGTGAATACCTAAACTGCTGCCTCACACAACAATTTCAAAATTACAACTAAAAGACAAAATGGACACCATCCAGAACCACAGGAAAAGCTGGCTGAGTGAAAATTCTACAATAGAAATAGAGGGACTCACAGAGACTCAGAGGAGCTGTAAAAAGCTAAGGTACAGAGATATGTGCATGGAGAGGATGGGCGGCAGAGGGTCTGGCTGGCTTCCTCTAGTGGGAGGGAGATGGAAAATCCCAACGGCACTGAACCCCACTTCTGACTGCACTGAACCCCAGTTCCAAGAGAGACTCATATGGGGGGAATCTGGGCTGTTGTGAAAAGGGAGGAGTGCACAGAAACTTAGGGGATCCATGAAAGGCCAAGTTCTGGAGGCACACTCAAAGAGGACTGAGTGCTGTTTGTGCCACTGGTTTATCTAGTGGGAGTAAAACAGAACATCCCAACTGCACTGAAACCCAGGTTAGACTGCACTGAACCCCACTTTTGAGTGAGACCCTGGGGACTCAGACTCATAAGGGTCCCTAGAGTGCACAGAAACTCAGGGGAGCCAGAAAGGCAGAGGCCTGGAGGCTGGCGTGCATGTGCACAAAGAGGGCTGCAGCAATTACTCAGGAGCATTGAGACCCAGGGGCTGCCATGTAGGGCAGGGCTGATAGGAAGCCAAGGCTGTCTGCTCAGCCCTGAGACTCCACCACATCCAAGCCCAGCACAGAGGTTATTGCAGTCTTACAAATCTTAAGGCTAAGTTCAGCACAGAAGTTCTCTGGGTGCAGACATAGTTGATCCTCAAAACCAATTGACTTGGAGGTCAATTCCTTCCAGTGACACCAACAAAAATTAAAAATTAACTACAACAAGACTGTACAGACAGTCCACAAAGGGATGCAATAAGAGTGTCCACCTTGAGAGGAACAAAGATGGTGGTATAAGATATACATCTGTACCTGCAGTCTCTCACAACCACACCAAAACTCCAACTAAAAGACAAAACAACTATCCCCCAGAACCACAGGAAAGCTGGCGGAGTGGAAGTTCTACAACTAGAAGGAAAGAAAAAAGTGCATCCAGACCTGGTGGGCTGTGCAGAGACTCAGAAAGGCAGAGGTAGGGAAACAAGTACCAATCTGACTGGTGAGCACTGTTGTTTTCAATTGGGAGAGAGTTACAAGTTCCTGACTCTCTGAACTCCAGTTTCTGGTGAGATTCTGGGGACCCAGACTCATATGGAGAGAAACTGGACTGTCTGCCATCAGGTCAGAAAGGGAGAGTGGCTCTTTCAGAGTTGCACACTGGAATCATTGTTTACTGGATTGGGGCATAGGACACAGGACACTGAATAGAATGCAGCAGAGAGGACTGACTGGCAGCCATTGCTATTTGCCACGTCCTAGCCTAAAGACTTCCTGAGACCCTTCCCTGTCCAATTTACAAACCCGCCCAGCTATGCAGTGACTTTTACATATGAATGGCCGGCCCTCTGGTAACTTAACCTAACAAATTGCAGCTGGGTCAGACAACTCCAAAACTTCCAAACTCCAAGCAAAGAGGAGAAATCAACTCCAAATCTTCCAAACTCCAAGCAAAGAGGAGAAATCTGCAGAGCTCCCTGTAGCTCATGCTGGGTGGCTTCAGACACTAGCTGACTTGCACCTCCTTGGAGATCCAGGAACCAGTGTACCTAGAGGTCAGTGTGAGAACACACTAGATTTCAAATCCTCACATACATAAGTGACACCCTCCACTCCAAAGCCCCACTGAAGCAAGCTCTGCCCAATAGGGATGTCTCCAGCACAGCAGTTCTTCCATTAATAGACACAGCTAATCCTCACAGTCAACTGGCCTGAAGGTCAATTCTTCCGAGTATACCAAGAGCAATCAAGGCTTAACTACAACAAGACTGTGAACCCAGCCCACAAAGGGGTGCACCAAGAGTGTTCACCTCAGGTGATTGGGGAGGTGGAGCTACTGGACCCTAAGGACAACTAGCACACAAAGCCACTCCATCAACACCAGGAAGCAGCCAAAATGCGGAGACCAAGAAACATGTCAGAAATGAAAGAAATGGAGGAAAGCAAGTGATTGGACATAGAGTTCAAAATCACATTTATAAGGTTATTCAAGAATCTTCTACAAACCACCAACAAACTTATTGAAAACCCTGAAAAACTTAGTGAGGCCTTTGAAGATCTTAATGAGAATATAAAAAATAAATAAAAAGGAAAAGAACCAGTCAAAAATTAAGCATGCACTGTCTGATATAAAAAATAATATACAGAAATCCAAAAGCCAGGCAGGGCCCATGAAAGGGCTCCAGGGCATGCCTGGTCCATCTCACTTAGTCCTGATCAGCTGGACCCCATCAGCAAGCTAACATACTGGTCAGATCGTCTGTCCCCTGGTGGGCAGTGCATGTCATAGTAAGCTATTGAGAGGATTTAGCATATCATTAGCATGTTACACTTTGATTGGTTGAACAGCCTACTGGTTTAATGGACACTTAGCATATTAGGTTATTATTATATAGGATAATGCCATTTATATTATATTTTCATTTATTTGTACTTGAGCACCAAGACTATAATGTTTTATTTAATGCAATTTTAAAACATATTTCTCTCCTTAGATTTGATTTTGGGGAAATTTTGCTTATATTTTAGTCTTTGCTCTAATACTAAAATTTAGATTCAGCCTATAAATTTCCACAAAATATCTGACCTTTCACTGAATTCCCAACTCAGTTTTAAATACAGATATCTTCATAATACTGAGCTTTCCAATAACAAATACATTTATAAAAATCTTTAAATTATTACAATATAATTAATTTTTCTATAACTTTTGTTGAATTTATTTCTAAACTATTTCTTTTCTAATATTATAAATAATGTTTTATTCAAATTAAATTTTCAACTTTTTATTAGTGCTAATTGATCTTATAATTTAAAATCTTGCTAAACGTTCTATTAAACAAAATAAAAATTAACATTCTATCATTATTCAAAACATGTTCTGTGAACTGAGGCTGGCCCACCAACTTTTCACTACTGATGCTCTCTCTAATCTGTCTAATCCCCACTTTTGTGCTTTCAGGAATTTGTCACTATTTTATTTTCTGTAATACCATTTTCATGTGTCCAAGTGTGGAATCTTTAATTCTATATCTTTTTCTTTTCAGTTATAAAAGTTCTTAGTGATTATCTTTCACATATTTCTATTTCTTTTTTCTTTCTTTAATCATATATTTCTATTTAAATGTATATTAAACCTTAAAATTTCATCTCCTATTACCATTGTTTTTTTCATATCTATAAATCTGTGTTGTCAAATCTGAGTAATTTTTATTGATCTATGTTCCAATTTACACTTAGGTTTTCAATTCTGTCTACTTTTAAAATCATAACATTTTAATTTTATTTACTATGTCTTTCACTGAAATATGTTATGTTAACATTTATAGTTTCTGCTCCCTTCAAGATATATTTGAATATGTTAAAATAGTTTTTATATGTGAATTTTATGTATTTTATATTGTATTTATATATTAAAATAGTTTTTATATTTTGTGTGTAATAATTTAATATACAAAATGTTTTTATGTTTATACTTTGTCTCTGTAATGAAACTTGTACTGAACTATTTTCTTGAGTGTCTTCATTGATTTGATTGTGTTTAACAATCAAATTGAAAAATTAAAAAAAAAATGTATTTGAAAGCAAAATTTGAAGCCTAAAGTAAAGAATTTATTTTTCTGTTAGTTCACTGTGTCACTTATAATATAATATAGTCTTAAATTAAACTTAAGGCTAAAGATTTCTAAAGCAGTTGTGTTACATTTGGGCAGTCATTTTTTCATAAAGATTGATCAGCTTCTACTTGATTCCAGCATTGTGGATGAGATGGTTCTCTTTAAATAAGTCTCATATTCTATAAGCTGTGGGCTTTTATTTTACTCCCAACACCATATTCAAATTTTCCCAACTCAACAATTATTCTCAGAGAAAGAAAGTTTCTTATTTATCTCTCAGGTTTTGTAATTGACTTCAAATTGACCTACCAATATTTTGTCATCTTCTCAACTCCTCAGTGATTAAAAAAAAAAAGCTTGTTTATATTATATCTAGGAATCAAGTTATGAGGTTGGTTCTGAGAATTTCTCCCATTACTTTAAAAAAAAGAAAGTCCTGCATTGTACTTTTTATTTATTATAATATATATTTAATCTATATTATATATGCATTTATATTATATTTAATACAGATTAGTTTATATTTATTTATTTATATATTTGCTTCTTTTTCAAGTCTACCTAGACCTTTTTGATAGTCTTACTCAAGATGTCATGTTTCCTTGTTTAGTTATTATTTATGTAAATCTTCTATCTTTTTTTTTTAATCCTCAACCATAAGCATGTTTACTGATTTTTGAGAGGGGAAGGGAGACAGAGAGAAACATCGATTGGTTACTTTCATAAAGATCCCAGTAGGCGGGACTGAACCTACAACCTTAGTATGTGTCCTGACTAGAATAAAATCTGTGACTCTTCGATGTACAGGATAATGCTACAACCAACCGAGCCACACAGGAGAGGGCTGAATCTTCCATTCTTAAAAATAAATTTTAGAGATTATTTGAAGACTTTACTAAAAATTATTTTCTTTTCTGAGACTATATACATTTTTTTCTTTTATGTAAGTGGGCACAAGGAACTGCTAGGACTACTTTAAGCTAAGTCTTTAGATTATAATGTGAATACCACATAATTCTGATCCCTAGCATATTTGACAACAGATTGTGTTTAGGAGAGATTATTTTTTGGATCAAAAACATCTCTTTCTACAATTTGGAGTTTTTTTTAGTTTTACCTAGCTGAAGATAATGCCTTTACAGAGCCCCAACTCTGAAGAGTTTTCTGCTTGAACTTCCTATGATACTCTGCCCTATTTATGATGTTCAGCCAGTTAAAAACTCTAATGTACCTTAAACCAATGGTCAATAGATGCTCATATGTCAATTGAGCGTTTTCTCATGTCTCTTACATTGCAGTTCCAATTGTTTGGGGAATTCTTATGATTTTCCTAATTCTCTAGCAGTTTCAATTTTAAAGATAAAGTTTGAATTTTGTTCTGCATAGTTTGTGTTCCATATTGGGAAATTTGATCTTGATGGTTAGTCCTCCTAAAATAGAAACATAATTTCCACATGTACAGAGGTCTTAATGAATTATAGCATAAACTGCTGAAATTTTAACTATGGAAATTTGAGGTGCTAGTGGAACTGCATTTTTCTTCATAACATAAAACATCTTTTTTTCCCCCTTCATGGGACCACGACTATTGTTGTAAAACCCAACTGTTTTTTCTCTATTGGCATTATATCAATCTAATTATATTCCTATTGTCATTACTGTCTCTCTTTTTTTGTTTAGATATTATTATTCCAATTTTGATATTTTGAAACATTGTTTCTAAATGAAATAACTCTCATATTTGTATTAAATATTAATAATAAAATGAACTTAATATAAATAATTATACCATTATGGTTAACACATGTATTCTATATATTAGAGAACACATTTCCTCAGGGAGAATAAAAGTACAAATAAAGAAAAATGTGTGATGTATTTACAATATCTTTTATGGTTCTTTTGTTAAACAGGAATAACAAAGTAAAATAATTCAAGTTCTTCCATTGTGCTTGGACTTCCCAATGAGTAATACTATCTCTTTCATTTTGTCTTTGGACTCCAGTGTATGTTTTATGTTAATTTACCATGTTTAATAGGTGAGAGGTTTGTGTTTTGCCTTAGAAAAGAACTGATAAAATTTGCATTGTACAAAACCCAAGAGATGATGACAAAATTTTTTCTTTGTTCATTTTTATATTACAGTGTTCTGAAATGTATTACCAATGGTACTCCACACAGAAAGACTGCCTAGAGATCACATTGTTCCTTGTTTCATAGTAATCGGATATATGCTGAAAGCTTATGGTTGTTAAGTGCCTTTAATTATTAAGAAACACGGAAAACAAATTTTAGCATACTGGTATTACATTTATATTTAGAACACATAGGAAAAAGATAAAATTTAGTACCTACAGAATCTTCAAATTTCCTGATATTCACTAAATTACATATATTGAAATACAATTGGCAAACAGAAATATATGTATCAATATTCACTGGCAAAATATTTAATATCTATTTAAAAAGATTGAAAATATCATCTTTCTTTGTTCTATGTGTAACATTTCACTATTAAAGCTGTACTCAGTCATACAATTTAAAATTTTATTGATTGATTTTTAGAGAGAGAGAGAAAGGGAGAGAGAAGGAGAGAAATTAATTTATTGTTCCATTTATTTATGCATTCATTGGTTGATTCTTATGTGTCCTGACTGGGATAGAACCCGAAACCTTGGTATAGAGAGATGATATGCTAACAACTGAGCTTCCTAGTCAGGCAATAAATAAATGTATTTTAAGAATAAAAGATTTTGCCCTAGCTGGTTTGGCTCAGTAGGTAGAGCATGGACCTGCAGACTGAAGGGTCCAGTTTGATTCCAGCCATGGGCACATGCCTAGGTTCGTGGATGTAGTCCCCAGTAGGGGGTGTGTAGGAGGCAGCCAATCAATGATTCTCTCTCATCATTGATGTTTTCTCCTCTTTCTCCCTCTCCATTTCTCTCTGAAATCAATAAAAGTACATTTTTTAAAAGAATAAAATTTTTAATTTATATTAATGGAATCAATTATAGATTTTAGTGTAAAATCTAAGTGTTAAATTTCTAGTTCTATTTTAGGCAACAGAAAACCTTTTAAAATTATTTGATTTAAAAGCATTCATTAATTAGAAATTAATCTAACCATTATAAGTTTTCTGAGATATCTTTATTTTAAAAATTAAACCAAACTTTTCTGTTTAAAAATTAAATCAATTTGTTGTTGTTGTTGTTGTTTTAATTCAAGTAGTACATTGGGACTTCATGTGTATTTTCATAAAGCAAGCAGATTTCCTTACAATGTGTATATTAAAATATGCTTGTAAATCAAACTCCTATTATAACACAGTTTTATCTTGGTAATTGTAAATAAAAAGCCTAGTTTGTCTTCAATTCTTTAGTTAGCATTCAGCCCAAGGACAAAGGGTGGATTAAATAGCCCCTTTTCAATCCTTATTCAGCAGGGGGCACTACATAAAAATCCAAGCTGCGCAAATGCAAAAATATTCAGACTCCTCTGTTCATCTCATTAAGTCCTATGATGTATCCACTGAGAGAGGAACTGACTAAGGAACCATGACAGGATTGGGTGGTGTCAGACAAACATCCAAAAATTCTCTGCCTGGGTCAGAGAAGCTCTGCTTCAGGGAACTTTGTGGGTCATGAGACCAGCACAAGGGCAAGAAGAAAAAGAGAAACAGACTGATGTCTCGCCTGGTCTGGGAGTTTAGCTGAAGCACCTGGACATGACAGAACAAGCCGTTTTATAGAACCTTAGCTTTTCACATTACAGTGGTACCTCGAGATACGAGTTTAATTCGTTCCGTAACCTTGAGGTGTGGGAAACTATGAGACGCTCAAGTCTCGGTAAACTGGTGGGTCGTGTGCAGCCTGCCTATCCACGCGATTATTCCTATCGCAAATGTTGCTCGTATTTCATAACAAAAATCGCTTGCTCAACGGCTCGTATCTCAAAAATCTCGTATGTTAGGGCACTCGTATCTCAAGGTACCACTGTATTAGGGAACTGATCAAAGCCAAAGGTTAATAAACTGTTCTTGCTTACTTTTCAGGGCTGACAATGACTTGTCCTCTCACTTGTAAAGTCTGCTAGCGTTTTCTCAAATATTTATTAAATTTGACTCATTCTGTTTACTCTATTTCCACTGCCCTTATGCATACATACTATTATCAACTTTTACAAAGATTATTACAACAGCTTCCCTTCCTGCAGTCCAAAGCCCTTCCATTTGTCCCTTCACAGAAGTGTCAGAGTTATGTACCCTAAGTATACGCCATCATAGGAATCTGCTGCTCCCAGGCATGAGGTAAAGTTAAATTCTTTACTTTGATGCCCCCTGCGTGGCACACATGAACTACTCAAATATTTGTTTAGGGAATAAACTATAAGTGAACAAATATATGAAGAAGACCAGGAGCTGCCTAATCAGATTCCCACCTACTTTTCCTTCTTTATCTTGGTTGTGTAATTTTGGCTATCACATTGGCCCCTTATATAGAATCACTCCCTCTTCCTTTGCCTCACTAACATCCAGGCATCTTTTAAGACTCAGCTCAATAATCACTTACTCGCTGTCCCCACAGCATTTTAACTCTGAGGAACTTCCTTCCATATGATTTTATATCAAACTGTGTACATGTTTACCTTTGAGTATTTTAGCTCCATTGCATTTTAGTCATTTATTTCCATGTCTGTCTCTTTACTTGGGCTATTTTCTTTGAGGACAAGACTATCTTATGTAAATATCTTGGCTTCCTAATATGAAATCCACTCTTCTACATCAAATATAGTCATTTCCTAATGGAAGTTTATGGAAATAATGCGACTGTGTTTTCCAGTCTGTATGTCTGTGTGAGAGAGAATTGTTAATTAATACAACTTATCCCTTTTTAAGTTTGTCACATTATATTTTAAGCATATTTTATTGAAATAGACTCTCCAATAAAAATTGAACAAGAGCCTATCAGGCAAAAGAATAGCTACAGAAGCCTTAGTTTGGAATAGATTTTGCAATGTGGGAGGCAGAAAGGTTCATGTGACTGGAGTGTGTGATTAAAGAGGTAAATGGTGATGGAAGGGCTGGAGAGGTAGACATTGGTTAAAATTAGTAGTTTAGATTAGATAATTATTGCAGGACAAAACACTGAAAGGTTTTAATCAGGAAAATAAAAGAAAATAGTTTGTTAAATTTTTTGTTTATTTGGGTATAAAATATAAAAACTATAAAGGAATGAAAGCTGACTCCCAAGTTCTTAGCTTAGGAAACTCGGGCAGTGGATGGTGTCTTAGTCAGTCCAGACTGCTATAGTACAATAGCAGAGACTGGGTAGCTTAAACAACAGAGATTTATTTTCTCAAAATTCTAGAGATCAGGGTGTGAGCATGGGTGGGTCCACTGAGTGTCCTTTTCTAGCGTACAGATGGTTTCCTTCTGTCTTCTTACAATCCTAAGGGCTGTGTCACTACACGGGGGAAAACGATGCTCTGTTGTCTTCTTCTTATAGGGACACTAATTCCATCATGACTTCATCTGAAACTAACTGCTTCCCAAGGCCCCCACTGCCTTATTGCATCACATTGGGAACATGGTCTTCAACACAACCATTTTGAGGAGGGGGGGAGACACAGGATTCAGTCCATAATAAGAAAAAAAACTATGCAGAGTTTGGAGATAAAAAATTGAATTAGAATAATCTAGAGTTTGAGGAGCCTGCTATTAAAAATGCAAGTCAATATATCTTCTAAGTGCTGTGTCAACAGATGAATTATGAGAGGCTTAGAATAGCATAATACATGTTAAATTATTAATATGTTCTGTGACAATGTATTACCTTTTTCAAGTAATATATTTGCATTTTAATGAGTTTTTACTAAACACTTTGACCTAAATAAATTGCTTTAATACTCAGCATACTAGCCACATGACAGACTTTGAGAGTTTAATACTGTCATAGGCAATCAACATGCTGCACTACATGGGCACCACACCTTTCTCCCCTAATATACATCTCATTGGTGGGTAGTAGGTTCTCAAGATTGCTCCTTTAACATTCACATTTCCCAAAGGCAGCCTTGAGGAGAAAGAAGCCACCACACCCATGTTATGATCATTTCCTGATATCTCTAAAAGACTTGTATATCTATTCACTGGTTAGTTTGAGGAAATATGCTTTCACTCAATGAATAAAGTTAATAAGCTTCTACCTAATAATTAAGTAGATAAGATATTATTCAAATATTCTAATATATCAATGGGTAAAATACTGAGGATACATAACTATGCTTTTACTTTTGTTGTTGTTCTAAACAAAGAAAAACTTTTATTCTCCAAATAGTCTACTTGTTATGCATTACTAATATAAACCTATGTCTTCAGGGTTAGTAAAATCACAACCATCACCAGGCGCATATTCCATTCCCTAGGCTAACATCAGAAGTTTGGGATTCCGTGCCTTTTGAGAAATCCTCTTGGTCTGGGAAAACTGAGAGTAAACTCTAGGAGGGACAGGAGGGACATGAAAGATAATGTCAGTGCTTTTTCTAGTGGGCATCAGTAGATAAATGGACATAACCAAGGTTAAAGCTTGTTTGATGTATATCTAGATAATGAAGTATTGCATATATTTTATGAAATTCCTCATAAGGCAAACACTTTCTATTGTGATTATGTTGCTATTATAATTAAAAATGGCTATTATTTAGCCTCAAATATATTCTCTTAGGGTCCAGCACTAGGATATTTAAAATACTGTATTAGAGGCTGAACATGAGAAATATACTGTCAAAAGTGTATATATCTTGCAACTCTTGAATTAAAATTAGAAAGAGAATTAAATATAATATTTAAAGAATTTAGCAACATGCACTTTCTTTGATAAAGCTGTCAGTTAGCTATTGTTCTATAACAACCACTCTAAAACTTTAATGGCTTACTCCGAAAAGCATTTATTATTTCTTATGTGTCTACAGAATGCCTGGGCAACTCTGTTGATCTGGGATGTCCTCTGTGGTCTCAGTTTGGCCTGCTCAAGTATCTCATTCAGCTGGCTAGAAGGAGTGCTAGAGTCTGCCTATTTATAATGGTCTTGCCTAAGGTTTACTTATAGCTTAGTAGGAAGGAATCTGAAAATAGTGTTTTAAAAGTTTCAAGTTGTCTTTCAACAGAAATTATATAACTTTTCTTATTTTTGAAAGAACAATAAAGAAGCCTCTATATAAATTTGAGGAAATTTGCATATTTAAGACAGCCAAATAATTAAATAATTGTCAGTTTGCTTTTTTCACATTAGTGCAGCAAAACTGTGTGATGAAGAAAAAGCATCATATGACTTCTTGCTTGGAAGCTTGGACTCAAGAAGTCAATTGTCCTCAAATTTGCTTTAATTATATTTAAATGAAATACATACCCAGATCCTCCTTTAACTATCTGAAAGGGTGCACAAAAGTATATATTTAATTTGATTAAGAAAAACAGATATCAAAAATTTTAGTTGGCCTCCATATTTTGAAAGCAAGGTTGTGATTAAAGCTAAATGCCTGTAGACATCACTTTCTTGATGGTGAATACTTCCTAATGAATTGTTAGTCTGATAGATTCTGCTTTCCTTACAGCTCTGCAATCCAGGATGTTTCCCTCTCTCTTTCTGTATTTCTCTCTCACTTCTTCA